>WSXT02040848.1:0-28004 GCA_011762715.2 Neuroterus valhalla | reverse complement strand
GCACTTTGCAAGGTCACATCTCGTGACCTATTAGGGCTAGGACACTTTCTTTTTTTTCAACTTACGCCAAATTGACTTTACTTTTATTATTCCACTACAAATTTTGTCGTGGGACTTACGGGAAACGAGGTATTTCCAAAAAACGAATCCTCTCCGTTTTTGGTCAAAAATGACCAAAAAAACGGAATTTTTAAAACCTCACAATTTTTAGACTAATAGGGCCAGAAGACTTTCTTTTTTTTTAAATTACGCAGATTTTTGTTTGCTCTATTTCTAGCATCATCAACGTGAACTTACTTTGAAAAGATTTATTTTAGAAAAATTGAGACTTTTTTGTTTACCCCTAAAAAAAAGGCAAAAACAGTCAACTTTGAGGGGTCATAACTCATGATCTATTATAGTTAGAACATTGTTTTTTTTTGGGATGACAGGAAATTGAGTCTTCTTTACCTCATCTGTGGAACACTTATCTGTAAAGTATTTAGGAAGAAAGGTATAGAGTGGTCTTCGAGACTTAGCGATTTTTCGCTAAAAATCCAAAAAATTGGGCAATTTGCAATGTACCATAACTTGGAACCTATTGAAGATAGCGGATTATTTTTGTAACAAAATTTTCTCAAAATTTAGTTTTCTTTCTTTCACCTGTTTGACATTTTGCTTCACATTGCAATGGGAATTACCCGTACACGTAAACGCCAAATTTGGAAATATTTCAACAAAAAAAAACGGGTTCCCCCTCCTAATCGAGGACACTTTTTTGATATGTCAAAAAGGACCCTTTAATGAAGCGTCCTAAAAAAAAATTGGAAAAAGGAATTTTTCGGGAGCAAAAGTACCAGATGCCTGGACTAATACTGAAAATACGATTTGTAATAATAAATGTACTGTCCCCAAGTTATGTTCACTTAATATGATTTTCCTTAATTATTTTGCGTATTCTCATTCAATACACATTCTGTTGGAGAGAAGAGATTAAAAAAGTGTGAGAAAAACAAATATGTAACACTTCCAACCAACGCGAGTGGAACGGGTAACGGATGGAATCGTTACGCTCATTCAATGGGATAATGTGAGTCTAGACCTCGTGTATAATTACGCATGTCACTGCACCTCCCTTTCGCTACTCATCCTCCTTGTGGCCAAAAATGTAATTCGCTTTTTTTTCACGCATCGAAATTCGAAAAAAAGGTTCAAAGATCATTTTCTAAACCTGAGGGGCTGCATACTGAGCGATTACTGTTCAAACAAATCAGTCCGAGAATTAACGCTCGAAACCTGAGCTAGTTCAACTTGACTACAAGTCAAGTTAGTCCAATTGACGATTGACTCTTTGCTCTTGCTTCACCAAGTACATACTCAAGTTTGACTGATTTGCAGTAGAAAAATGTTCTTCAACATTAGTGAAAATTATTCCACTGAGTACTTAGTCGAATAACATAACTTTAATTTCTTTATTGATTCCAATCGTAAAATTTGACCAACAATTAGTGAAGTAATAACTAATATTAATTCAGTGCCTAAATTTTCACTTTTTAGGTAGCCATTTTCAACTTATTCAAATTTAGAGAATGTGTCTTCGAAAATATGAAACAGTACATGAAATACATCCAATTCTTTACTGTAGACTGGGTTTCATCGATTCTCACACGTGAATGGGTGATATAAATAGAAAAACAAATGAATAATTTCGAGTGTGATTTCCGGAGTGGAAGTGCTCCTTGGTTGAGGGCAAATGGTAGTCTATGACGTAATCAAAATTTGAACTTGTACTATGTAATTTCTTCCACCTGCTTATTTTCAAAGTAGATAATATTTTGAGATGAAACTTTGGGAAATGTTTTTTGATTAATTTTACATGTGAACCATCTGCCGTCTGCTTCGACATTGTTTTGTAAAATTGCAAAACTGATCAGAAATGGATTATCAGTGAGAAATTCGACGACGTCACAGACTACCCTTTGCCCTTAAACTGAATTATCCTTGCTACATTCTAAAAACGAAAGTGAAAAAAACTATTCAAAATATTACAAAATTATTAAACTCCAAGCAATATGAATAAACAAATTATAATCTCTTGTACAGAAGTTCGAAATAAAATCTCAAAATATAATACAAATTTTATAAATAATTATATACTTTTTACTTTTTCTTACATATATGATCTTTATTGTCAAGAAGTTTATGGCGATCAAAATATGTATAATAAATTGATAGTAGTTAGTGAATTGATATTTATCATGATGGACTATGTGCTTAGTTAATAATGCTGAAGAGCAGAATACAGGTTCGTATAATTTGATTATCTATTTCAAACTCATTTGTTTATTTGGCACTTCAACTGTTTACTGAGTATGTTAAAAATTATTCGCTCTGTTTTCGTAATCAGTGAACTGTGTCATTAGTCTCATTGTCTACTTTCAGCCAGTAGACTATGAACTTTGAACGATAATAAGGAGCATGATTAACGGTTATAAAACTTTTTGGATGATCGATTCTGAAGATCAATGAGGTAAGATATCTCCTCGATTAATATCGTGGTCTTTAAATAGTATTATTGAATCCGAGATTGAAATAATGGAATTACATACCTCCAATGAAGAATATTCTTATCAATCCATGCAGTTATTTCAATAACGCGTAAGTAAGCGGGATAATCGTTCCATTGCATTCTTATTTTATTGACTGTAACATTTTATTTTGTGAAAAATGATTTAATTTTTGGAAAAGAATCCCCCTTAACCCTAGAAAATGAACCTTCTTGGTATTTTGGGAAATAGATTCATCTTTTGTGGTTGGTCTGAATTTTTTTCCTTTTTTTTAGTGGATGAATTGTATTTCTATTGCAATTTCATATTTTCCGTGGTCATGAGAAAATTCTATTATCTTTTTCTTTTATTTTCATTTTCAATAAAGCTAAATTATTTTGTTTATAACATGACTAGTTCTTGTTTGGTCAGTTATGTAGAGATTTCTAACAGATTCCTGCAGGAGACTGGTGCCCTCCTCAGTGTGCAACTTAACCAATAATAATTCGTTTACAATAATAAAGTGTAAACCGGTTGAGCTTACCCGGAAAGGGATTTGGCTTGATGGTATAATAATAATATTGATTCGTTAAACAAAGGGTAATTTCTTGCTTTAGGCACATTCTGTATTAGAATTACTGTTTTGAGAGGAAATGTGAATAGTTTTGATTCCTAAGGATTGGATTCGAAAGAGTTCAGTCAATTCAACAGAATTGAGGAGTATTAGACAAAGCTTGACTAGGAATTTTCATGTATTTTGACTTTTTAGGGGGACCTTTTTTTTTACTTTTTTTCGATATTATTTGCCTTGAAGATCATTTGAGAAGTAAAGGAACATTTTTAATGACTGGAAAATAGTTGTATTTTCAAGTAATACACTAAAAGACGTAAAAAGAAAAAAAAAAAATTTTCGTCGAGTAGATGAAAAAAATTTGTTGTAAAGAAATGTAACTGAAATATTGTATATAATGAATTATTCTTTCCTCTTGCATTAAACAATTTTCTATTTTTTTGCATAATAAACACCATTATACTACACGTTATTCGGTATTGGTTATTCACACAATACCTATACAAGAGTAACGAAAAGGTCGGAAGGTAACTTTTGACTCGTCGATTAAAACCAGACAACACAACAAAAAATTCATTAAATATAGATCAATTTGCGAAAACTACTTAGAATACGAAAATTGAAGAATCTGAAGCAGAATATAGTGGAGAAGAATCTACAGGTATATTGTGAAAATTTGTTGCCTCTACTCGACAAAAAAAATTTTTTTCTCATTTTCTATTTACGTTATTTAGTGTAGTACTTGCAAATACAACTATTTGTTAAAAAAAATAATATGCTTCTTTATTTCTTGAACGATCTCCAAGGCGAATAATATTGAAAAAAGTTTGGAAAACCAGTTCCCACCCGATCACTGAAGTTAAGACGTATTGGTCGCGGTTAGTACTTGGATGGGTAACCGTTAGGAAATACCGCGTGCTGTTGGCATGCTGGTGGGAGACTGTGTCCTCCCGTGTATCAAACTTAACTAACTATAACTCTTCACGAGTTACGCTTACCCCGCAAGGGATTATGGCCCAATGGTACAAAGAAAAGTACCGAAAGTAATAGAAAAATCTCTATGGAAAATCTGGCCTGAAAAAGTCATCCTATTCTAAGAAATATTGTGTTTGACACTTACATGGAATTTTCAACAGTCTTGTATCTCATGTCTACTTTCAAATTGATTTAATACACAATTTACGACGAAATTTCCTTACAAGGTTTCGAAATACGACTTCCGTTCGAAAAGGCTTATTACACACACTCTAATTTATATCTCGTATAACAGTATTTTTACGGTTCTTTTTCTGATCTTAACACGTGTCACATGCCACATTTAAAAAATACATTCATTCATTTGCTGTTATTCAATAATATGATCAAGAATTACTACTTCCTCGAGAACTTCCTATTTGAACTTGACAAGAGCAAAAAGTAAAATAAAAAGTAATTAGTTTTGAATAAATCTGAAGGTCCCAAAATATGATGTAAATATTAATGAATTAAACGACATAAAGTTTAAAAAATTTTCATTTCTGTCTGTTCTCCTATAAGATTAAATCTCTTCAAGTTATACAAAGCCCTGCTGATCCTGTCTTTATCCATAGTCGCACGTCTTGAGTAGCGTATTTAATCGATGTACAACAAAACCGCAACAGGACCTGGATTAGCATCTCTACCCCTCTAATTTCTGCCCTTAGGATGAACAATGCCGTTCGAACCTCGAGTGATCACGCCACAATTAACAAATCTGCATCAATATTATTTCCTGTTCTATATATTTTTTAAGAACTGCAAGTTGTTTGAGAATTCAGGTATTTAACAAATAACAAACTCGATTTGACTCAAGCATTTCTGTTGGCGCTTTCCTTGTGTGTAAATATAAAAAGTAACTTTTTACAACAAAGTTGACGGTCTCACATACTTAAGCGGTCTTAAAAAACTCCTTCTTTAAATAGTCTCTTATTTTCTTAGAATCTTTTCTGGATAGAGCCCGTCACGTTTTGTGAGCAAAAGTTTCTTCCAGCGACTTTGGACACTAAGCTGGGAAGAATGAATCACGCATGTAAATTTAAAAAGAGCAAAGTACCTCAAAGTGGATACAAGTTATATTCATCGAACAAAGTTACACTGTAAAAATAAAATTAGATATCAGGAGGAAGTTTGTTGAATTCAGAGAAAGTTTGGTGGAATAAAACAAATTTTGTCGCATGAAATACATTAAATTTTAAATAATTCAGGATGGCGATTTGGCGGACGATTTCGAATTTCCGGTCATTGCCCGGGCCAGTTTTTTAACTTTCTTGGTCAACTAAGAGTAACATATTCATAGTCGCCGCAAAATGCAAACATTTATTTTGATTCATGACGTTCATTCTGAACATTCTTTGATGAATCAGATCAACCATTGCAAGAAAAATTAATTTTGAAAAAAATACTCGAATTTTCAACGAATAAAAATTTTTCCCTGCAAAAATTGGAACAGTTAAACTTGCGATTGAAAAAAATGAATTAACGATAACAAAAAAAATTGATTTCCAACAGAATAGTTCATTTTCCAACCAAAGTGATGAATTTCCAGATAACATTATGAATCTCCAACTGGAATAGTTCAAATTTTAAACCAAGAAGGTGAATATTTGAAGAGAAAGATGAATTTCCAAAATCGGAAGATTAATCATCTGCCTAAAAAATACAATGCTTCAACAAAATAGTTGAATTTTTAACTGAGAAAATGATAATTGTTTTCAACCGAAAATAGAACAGTAAAATTTTTAGTTTAGGAAACCAATTTAATACCAAACATAAGAATTCTTAACTAAAACAAAGAATCTTCCACTGAAAGAGTTAAATTTTCGAACAGATGAATTAATTTTTAGTGAATGAGATAAATTGTCAACCCGAATTTTGAATTTAACCAAAAAAATGAATTTTCAAATACAACTATGGAATTTTCAATTCGATCAAGTTAAATTTTCAATTAAAAAAAATTATTCAAAACAAAACAAAATTAGCTTGCGACAAAAAAAGCTCACTTTCAAACAAATCGATTTTGACTATAGTAGTTGAATTCAACTAGATCTGTTAAAATTTTGACAAAAAATTATTTTCAACCGAAAAATATAATTTTTCGAAAAAATGTTCCGATTCTAAACTACAAAGATAATTATTTCCAACCAAAAATAGAATAGTAACAATTTGGGCCAAAAAAGTGAAGAATATCCAACTGTATAACTTGAATTGTTCACCGTTAAGAAGAATTTTTGAACAAAATTCACAAATTTTTAACGAAATAATAGAATTTTTAATTCAAAGACAAATTTTCCTCCAAGTAGTTGAATTTCGAACTAGAAAAGATCGGTTTCCCACAAAGGATGGAACCGTTTAATTTCCAGATAGAGAAATAAATTTTCAACAGAACTGATAAATCCTTAGGTAAAATCATGAATCTTCAACTAGAATAAACACATTTCATGTGAAAAAAATGGATTTTCAACCATGAAGATTAATTCTACAAAAGAGGCGAATTTTCGAAAAAGGAAATATATTCTCCAAGAAATAGTTTAATTTTCAAATTCAAAAATCAATGTTCAATTATATACTTGAATTTTCATCAGGTACAGAAATGAGGAAGAAGGGATTTTCAAATTTTGAACAATTTTTAATTGGAAGAGCGTTTCTCTTGCTTTTAAGCATTTAAGATCAACCTTTTTTTCAGTTTGAAAAAACATCAAGTTTTTGTCACTTTTCAAAAATTGTTCAGTTTTATAGGTTCGGAATATAACCTCAGATACATTTTTATTTTTGATAGCTGCCAATACAAGGGCGCCTAATTTTTAATTTTTCTCAGCTGAAGATTTTCTGATTTTTTTTAATATCAGTATTCCTATTCGGGAAACGTTAAACTGAAACTGAAAATCACGCAACTATTTGAGTTGTTGAAATTTAAACTCGTTTCAAAATTGAAGCTTTTAATATGAAGTCCCGAACATTTTTCAATGATTCAAATTTGCATAATATAATTTAGAATATAAAAATGTCAAATAAATGAGTTTTCGCCGCTTTTCATTCAGAGTTTTACAACTATAAGGGCTTCGAATTTAATACTTTGAGGGCTCGTAATTTAAAATTTGGAAATTATTTCAAGTATTTTGAAATCATATTATCACTTTCCTAACGTTTTCTAGTAAAAAATTAACAATTATTGAAGCTTCAATTGTTTTTGGTTAAATTCTAAAAGTACGTTTTTGAATATTTTATTCTCGCATATTGCACTAGCTCCGAAAGTCTTTGAATAAGGATTAAGACCTTAGGATTATAAGGAACCTAAATAGTTCGTAGCACCATGAAAATCAGGTATCTGCAGTTGCCTTCAAAATAAAAGAACTTGAGATGCTTCGAATTTGATAATGGTTCTATTCAGGATTGTTTAGTTTTGAATGTTCTCATTAAAAATTGGAAATACTTTCAAATTTATGATTGTTCCGTCAAGATATCCTGACATCTAAGAATTGAGGGGATCAGAAATACCAGGGATCAAGGAATTTGTATGGTATGTAGGTAAGTGGGTAAATTTAATATCAATCTAGAAGTAGCGTGTTGCTCATTTAAACGACATGCTTGTCCCACAACACCACTCCGAAATGGGTCCCTGACCAATCTCTCTAGTAAAAACCCACATGAGTATCCAAAATCTTACGTTTCAGGCGTCCCTATCTTTGTGCAGTAGACTCTGTGACAGTTCACGTTGCGACACTTCCCGTTCTCGCATTTCTCCTCCTTTCGTCCGTCCCCACTCTCATTGGGCACACAGCGCACACCCGACGCGCCGCGTGTGTGTATCGAACACGGACTTAGACGTTGCGCGCGAGTAAAGACAAGTGGGCGAAATCTGACGCTTCCCGTTCGCTTCTCCTACAGCCCGGAAACGGGAACTGTCGCAGAGTCTGCTATATCAATATTTTGCTTCCTCATCCTTTAGAGTTATTCACCCTACCCCAATACATATGCTCTGTTAAAAGTCCTTAAATCATCTTCTCAACACGACTAAGCCTGATCAGCAAATTTCTTTCACTTATGCCAATAATAATGCTTCTTCTACACCACTTTCTCTGAAAATCGGCCGTTCAAAAGGTTATTACATTTTGAGCTGAGATAAAATTCGGAGATCCTTGAGGTTCAGGAAGACTCTTAAAAATACCATTAAACTTAAGTCCTTACCAATCTGAAACGATTGAAACACATAGAAGTGTGGATTTTGAACTCACCTTTACGAGCAGTTGACTTGCTACTAATAGATTCCTGAACCTGGGCGATACATGGCGACACAAAGGTCAGTAGCAGCAGTGGAACGATCAACCAAACAAGTCTTTGCACCGTTCTCTTGGCACTATTCCATCTCACAACACTCGACACACACCTTAAACAACGACCCTCGTTCCCGCCACTTCGACACCGATGTCCTTTTTTACCCTCAATGTCAGTCCTCGGCCCACAGAGGTTCCTACGTCTGGACCTCCGATCCAGGCACTTGCAGTCCTTTTCGAACTCCACGGGCGAACTATGGAGTCGCTGACAGGCAATACAAACTGTTTCAGTTAGACTCGAAGCCGGAGGCGAGTCGAGAACACCAGGACAATAACAGCAACTTCCCTTGACGAAGTCCATGACGGATCCCTCCGTCGGGATTCTCGATTTACACTTCATCCCTGGAGATGTCGTCTTTTGATTCACGATCGATCTTACTGGAGTCACTCCAGAAGTGAAGACCTCGTCCTGTCTCTGGTCATAATCATGGCTCAGCTCCGCTTAGGCTCGAAACTAGAGTCGATATCGCTTCATAGCCAATCGTCAATGTTCTTGGCTCTTCATTCTGAATAACACACACAAAAATATACACATTAGCTTTGCTGGTTCACTTCTGAAATTCATTTTACAAAGATATAAAAATGTGAAGATTGAATTTTAGCTGAATCAGGGTGGCGATTCTTCGGACGATTTCAAATTCCTGGTTCTTCACGGTCAATTGTTTCAATTTTCCCGGTCAACTAGATTCTAAACATTCTTCAACACAACAGATCAAACATTGCAAAATATATCAATTTCGAAGAATGACTCAAATTTTCAACAAAAAAATATCATTTTTTTTTAACGAAAATTGGAACATTTAAACTCACAATTAAGGAAAATCAATTCGCAATAACAAAAAAATGGATTTACAACTATTAGTTCATTTTTTAATCAAAATGATGATGAATATACAAATAGAAAGATAAATATTTAACTGGAGCACATCAATTTTCAACCATGAAGGTGAGTTTTCAAACAAGAAGATTAATTTCGGGATAGAAAGAATCATTTTCTAAGAAAAAACATCATGTTTCAACGAAATAGTCGAATTTCGAACTAAAAAAATAATCATTTGCAACGAAAAATGGAACGATAACATTTTTGGTTAAAAAAAACACTCTCAACTTAAGCAAAAGAGTTTTATACTAAAACGAAGAATCTTCAACTGAAGGAGTTGAGTTTTAAAAAGATAAATTAACATTTACTGAAAAAGATAAATCGTCAACGAAGATTTGAATACTCAAATTTTGAAATAAGAAAAATGATTACTTAACTGAAAAAATGAACAACTGAAAGATTTGAGTTTAAAACAGATAAATTAACTTTCATTAAAAAAGATAAATTGTCAACAAAAATCTTACTCAATACTCAAATTTTAAATAGAAAAAAATGGATCTTCAACAAAACAAATTAATTTTTAACTGAAACTATGGAATTTTCACTAGGGATACGTTAAATCTCCAGTTAAAAAAATTACCTATTGCAAAAAGAACTAACTTCCAACAAAAAAACTAACTGTCGAACAAATTACTGCATTTTTACAAAAAATGATAGAGAATGAAATAAAATTGTAAATATTTAACTAAAGTAGTCGAATTTTAAACCAGA
This sequence comes from Neuroterus valhalla, assembly GCA_011762715.2. Taxonomy (NCBI): domain Eukaryota; kingdom Metazoa; phylum Arthropoda; class Insecta; order Hymenoptera; family Cynipidae; genus Neuroterus; species Neuroterus valhalla. The sequence continues at coordinate 17,969 of WSXT02040848.1, read as the reverse complement.
AAGACTAATTTTTAACTGGAATGATGATCATTTAACGAGAATAGTTCAATTTTCGACAAAAAATTAATTTTCCACCAAAAAATATAATTTTTCAATAAAATGGTTGAAATTCGAACTATAAAAATAACAATTTTGAAACAAAAATGGAATAGTGACATTTTTGGCCTAAAAAAATTAATTATAAACCAAACATAAGAGTTTTTAACTAGATTTAACTGTATAACTTGAATTGTTGACCGTAAAGAAGAATGTCTGAGGAAGAATATTAACTTCCGAAGGAAAAGATAATTTTCTACAAAAAACCGACTTTTCAACAAAATATGCAAAGTTTTAACGAAATAATTAAATTTTCAATTTGAAAACACAAATTTTCACCAAACTTTCGAATTTTGAACTAGAGAAGATCAATTTCCCACTATAAATGAAACAGTTGAATTTTTAGTTGAAGAAATTGATCTTTAACCAAACCAAACCAACCAAACAAAAAAAAAGGCAAATTTCCCATAAAGTACATAAATTCTCAAAGAAATACTTTAATTTTCAGATTCAGAAATCAATGTGTAACTAAATACTTGAATTTTTTAATTCAGAAATATTTTTTCTTCGAAATACTACTTCTACTGTAAAGACTGCATAGTACTGAGAAGAGGGAAAATTGTGACGAATTTTGAATTGGAGGAACGATTTTTTAAAAATCCTCTCTTCTAAATCTGAATTCTAATTAGTTTGGATAGTTCCTGTTCCATGTAAAAAATTCCCTGTTCCAAGTGAAATTATACTTTCTCACTGAAACTCCCTGCCCTAAAATAAAACTATAATTATTTTCTGAAATTCCCTGTCTCAAGTCAGATAAATGAGGAAAAGCAGATAAAACGTGAGAAACACATTTTTTTCGAGAAAATGTAGATGATAATGCTATCTTCATGTTTGGTCTATCATCCATTTGATGCACAAATTTGAGTCAGCTAAAAAAATCTCACAGGGCAACAATTTTGCAAAACGCTTTTCTTATAATGGAAGAAAATGAAAATTCTTCCTCTCATGAAGTATAGATGTATTTAGGTAAATATTTTGAGAATCAGAATAAGGAAAGTTACATTCTTCAAATGAAATGATAATATGTATTTTTGATTCATAAAAATAAAGCGGTCATTTCTCGTAATTTTTGGGTAAAATTTCAAATAGTCTTGGTTAAGTCGAAAAAATGCCCGGTTTCTTAATTCAATTCCCGGTCATTTCTCGGTTTCCCGGTCAAGTCGCCACCCTGATAACAATTTGAAAATCGCTTTTTCAAATCTTCTTATAAAACCCATTATTCCTGTAAGAGATTGCTTTACTTAGACCTCGAACTCTTATACTCAAAAAAATATCGCATAAAAATTGAAAGCCCAGATGACCCATCTGTGGTGGAAGTTGAGCGTCTTGAGCATCCTCAACTAACGGATTAGATTGGATGATTCGATGTGTCCCCTGAGGGTTTACATTTTCCTCATACCTCTCCACTATTTCTTTACACAACCTACCACTAACCTTAACAGTAAGTAAGGGGGACCTACAGCTTAAGGTGGGTTCCGGACCACCACGAACACCAGCTCCAAGTAATTAGAGTAACCTTTTTCTCAAGAGGTACCGGCACCACGACTCTCCGGAGATGAACACTCCCTTGCTAGGCAAGTGTTCACCGCCTGGGCCGCCGAAGCTCTTCCAGAGTGGAAGGCGGGAATCGAAACCACAACCAGCCGGCGAAGGTCCAAAGCTCATGCCTAGAAGAGTATAAACTCTTCTTCGCATCGGAACCCCATAATTACTACACCTTGTAGTGTAGAGAAGCGTAGAATGTAGATCTTGGAGAGAGACCCTCCCTATCCACTCATTCTACAGAGTACAGAGTGAGCAGTGAAGAAGCTGAAGTAACATGAGGAAGTTGTGTTTTAAAATTCATCTTGGCTTTAACAAGTAAATTTTTCGTATGCGAAAAAAGTTTGAGTGCAGGTGAGACAATCAAAGTAACAAGTGAAATTGTCAATCTTAGACAATTTTACAACAAAGAATTGGAGATGTAGGATTTGAGACGTACAAGACGGATAAGATGTTGATCTTCTTGTTTTAATAATTGCTCCCTTTTTCTCTCAAGAGAAAAAGATAAATGAAGAATCTCAGCTGTATAATTCACAACGCCTACAAAATTGAAGTGTTTTGACAAATGTTAAGGAATAAGTTCTATCCGTTCATGCATTTAGCGGGAGTGCATTTCTTCATGCATTTCATGCATTTCTTCCTCAGGGAACAGAAAACTAAAAACGACTACTGTGACGATTTCCAAAAACCCTGCTTCGACACATGACGAAGTTGCAGCCGCGAGGGAACGCTTTATTTTGGGATTGTATAAGACCTGAGGGAACTGAAGGCCTCTGAAATCAGTCTTTACAATCATAGATTTATTTCTTTCAAATAATCTGAGAGTCAGTCCAGTCATGCTGTCCTTTTGCGTATACTTCCGCCTACTTCTGTCGCTGCTCATCAATACTCTTATCGTGCATTTCATTAAATTGAAATATGGAAAGAGAAAAAATTTGACCCAGAAGTGTGAGATTGGAAAAAAATAGTAACAGCTTATCACACGCTTATACAGCAAAAGCAACAGCTCCAGCAAGCCTAATTTAATGACAACTTCCTAGACTGCAACATCATCAAATGCGACGATATCCTCAGCGAAGTCCACCATTTTCAGTAATGCCGAGCTGATCAGCACATTTGCTGCACTTCCAGACATCAACCGCATCGCAGTCCGCGTTCTACCTTTCTGGCAACATGATCTTGAGATGTGGTTTTCACAAGTCGAATATCAGTTTGCACTTGCGGGAATATTGAACGATGAGACAAAATTCAATTATGTCTCGGGCAATCTGGAGGCTACGTACGCCGCCAAGGTAAGGGATATTGTTACACATCCACCCCCGTGGAAGTGAGGTAAACTTCGTAGGTTCTCTTGTTTCAGCAAAAGACAACCGATCTTGCCCTGGAGACAGCAAAAGGATTCTGTCGTTTTCTAGGTACGATGAACTTTAACCGACGTTACATGCCTAACGCGGCGGCCCTACAAGCTCTTTTGAACAACCTCCTGCAGGGGAACGTCAAAGGGGAGACTCTTTTGGAATGGACAGATTCAGTTCTTTTGGTTGATCCACACCCAGAAGCTCCACTTGTTTTCACGGACGCATCGGACTTTGCAGTCATAGTAGCCCTCCAACAGCGAATCGATAAAGAATGCCAGCCTTTAGGATTCTTCTCCAAGAAGCTGAGCTCAACTAATTGTAAGATGAAGTACGGTGCTTATGACAGAGAACTTGTGGCGATTTACACCACAAACCTCTCACCTCCGCTTTTCGTCAGGAAGCCGATAAATCTTATCCCCGGAAATTGAGGCACATAGATTACATCGGCCAGTTCACAGAACACAGAGCAGCTTTCAATTCGATCTACCTACTCTCACATTCTGGGATCAACGCAACGGTCAAGCTTGTAACTCAACGTTAGGTGTGGCCGTCTATTAAAGCAGATTGCAGAAAATGGGCATATGCTTGTATGGAATGTCAGTGTGCAAAGATTACGTCACGTTTCCTCACCTATTGGGTCATTTATGCCACCATCTTCCAGATTCGAGCATATACACATCGACATCGTGGGTCCTCTTCCAAGTTCCCAAGGATTCACTTACTGCCCCACCTGTGTAGATCGCAGTGGCAAGAACCTTTCTTTCTGGGTAGATCGTTTGTTTTGGAACAGCTTACCATCCTCAAGCAAACGGACTCGTGGAGAGACTTCACAGACAGATGGAAGCAGCCATTCGTTGCTACGCCACGTCAGGGAGAGATGGACCAAAGTTTTAACTTTTGTCATGCTGGAAGTTCGATCAGACAGGCGAAAGAACCTGGAAGCACACCTGCAGACTTCGTGTTCGGGCAAGCCTTGCCCAGAGAATTTCTCGCTCCCTGTGAATCAACCGAGAGAAGAGAACCATCTTCAGAAGAGCTTCAACAACATTTCCAGTAATTACGTCCTGTGAGTGGAACACGACATGAGAGCAAAGCGCCTTTTGTGTTCAAAGATCTAGCCACAAGTAAATCAAGGACCTTACCATATCATCAACAGAGGAGACAAGACATTTGATCTTCGAATAAACGGTCAAGATGTGACGGCCTCTATCGACCGTCTTAAACCAACCTAAACTCTAGCAGACGAGGACGAGACACATACCCAAAAGCCCTGATCATTTTGCGAGGGTTCAGCAGCAGAAAGCTAATTCTGTAACCTGAAAACAGCAACCAGAGGGATTTCTAGAGTCTTCAACACCAGAGAGATCGACCGCTCGTTCAGGACATCGGGTTCGCATCCTCGACGGCATCCAAAGAGGATTTTCATGAGCATTATAATTTTTCTTCGTTTTGTTTCAGAAGTACCAAGGACTCATTCCAAAGGTATCGGGCAACGTAAGCAATCCACGTGATCAACCCATGTGGAAAAACATCTACATATATATATTTTAAATAATATGCATTCTTTTTCTATTATCGTGATTTTATTCTCATACTACTTCAGTGACTGGCATGGGGGTGTATGCAGGGAACAGATAATTGTTATCCTACGCTATTTTAAAAACTTATGAATTTATCAACATTTTTCCATATGGGACATTCTTTTAAAAATCGAACATCTTTTTGACTTGACAATTTTGATTGGTCCAAGAAATTCCGTTAAGAGTCTGTACTGAAAATAAACAGACACGTATACGAGGTTTTTACTCAAAAAAAATGTTTTCTCGAAAATATGTTCATTGGGAATTTCAATGCTTTATCAAATTCTGATACATGTTAAATTCATTATCTCTGGTTCTACGGATACTATCGGTACAATTCTTTTTTTATTTAAAAGGAGGTAATAATATCAGCTTTTAGTCACGTGAATGTTGTACCTTCAAATTGAGTACCTTCAGAGTAATAACAATTTGATTGTTTGAATAATATTATCATAATGTTAACCATAACGAAATCGATTGGGAAAATTACTATCGTATTTGTTATGTTTTCAGCTGCAAAAACCTTTTTTCAGAAAGATAGGGCTGTTAGAGTGAAAAAATAATAACGCTTTTCCGAAGTAAAAACTGCGTAAGAAGTTCGAAACTGAATGTTCAGACACATTTACTTAGTCAGCCTCTGACCATTTTGAGTTGCTTGCAACTCTGCGAATTTTTTCGCATTCCTGACACACACTCCAGTATTTTAATAATAATTGATGTTATTTTTTCATTTTTCAAAATATTAATGGAAATAAAAAAATAGAATTTCAGTCTGTTATGAAGGTGTCGATGATAATGAAAAATTGACGTATTTCAAAAAGTATTCTTCTAAAAACGATTTTAAAATTACTTGTCCATAGACATGTTTATATTAAAATGTTGTGTACTGATTATTAGCATGTAATACATTAATATTGCAGAAATGAAATGTATGAACCTGTCCATCTAACTCCGAACTTTTGACAGATTTCTGTATTTTATATTAAAAAATTAAAATAAAAAAACCGATGTCACACTAACCTTGAATCTCATTTCAGATAATCCTTTTATAATTCATCATTAAACATAATCAAAATATTCAACATGAAACGAAACAACGTGGAAAAATTCAAATCAAACGATAGTACACTCAATCTATCACAAAAAAGGCCGTTTTTGGAAAAAAATACCATACAACTTTTTTTTGCGGGAATTGCTAGAAGAGCATTCAAAAAACTTAACCTTAAGAATGCGGGATCGTTCAGGGGCGGTTTTTGAGAAAACTCCAAAAGTTTTTGGATTCAATACATCTCGGAAACGGTAGGTTTTTAGGAAAATTTGTAAAGAAAAAAAATGTTAAGGGCAATGTTTTCTACAATTTTCCTCATTGGGTCGATATCCTGCGATGAAAAGTGCAATTGATAGATGGCGCTAAAGTACCAAAAAAATCGTATTTTCCATGTTGCACGCTCAACAACAATTATTAGCACATTTTTCTACAGCTCGTTTAATATAAAATTTTAAAAACATTTTGAAATCACGTTCATTACTGAAGTCAGCATAGTTTTGGAAAAAATTAATAATAATAAATATTAATTCATAATAACAATTTATCATAATTAGGAATAATTTGAAAATCCTACTTGCAAAAAAATGATTTTTCATCATATCTCAATCGAAAATTCGACTTTCGATGCCTGTGGAGCGTGTGGAAAATCCAGTTTTCGACCCGAGGCAAGAAAGAGACAGATCAATGCAAATGGCGGTGTTCTGTTTGCACTGATCTGTCACTTTCTCTCCTCTGGTAGAAAACTCGATTCTTGACTCGCTTCGCAGGCATATCCAATCGAATTTTCGATTATCGGTATGATGAAAAATTGTATGCATGACGCGGGTCGAGGCAACGATTTCACTCGTCTGATATCAGCCCTCGCTTTGCTCGGGCAGCTAACTTCACACTTGTGAAATCTTTGCCTTTCGTCCTCTTTACGCAATATACTGTATTCAGTCTGAAGTAATGATTTATTACGTACCCACACTAACGTCGCCCTCGTCGGAAACAATGGGAAATCTACGGTGACAGGTTTGTCATGCTATAACTCGTGAACGGTATGTCGGCCAAGAAAAATTTTGGCATGGATTTGGTATATTCTAATGAGACAAACAACTTTCTCCTTTACAGTTTTGCGATAAGAAATTTTTTTCTGTGCCAAAAAGCGAGAAAAAGCTTTTTTGGTACTTTAGCGCCATCTATTAATTGCACTTTTCATCACAGCATGTCGACCCAATTAGGAAAGTTGTAGAAAACATTGCCCTCAACATTTTTTTGTCTCTACAAATTTTCCCAAAAATCTACGGTTTCCGATGTATATTGAACTCAAAAACTTTTCGAGTTTCCTCAAAAACCCGCCCCTGAAAGATCCCGCATTTTTCAGGTTAAGGTTTTTGAATGCACCTCTAGCGATTTCCGCAAAAAAAATGTTTTATAGTATTTTTTTCCACAAAATTTTACAAATTGACTGTACTACGACCAGAAAGCTCAATAATTGAGCTGTAAGAATCATTCTTACTGATTTGAGTTTTCCAAAAGCATCTCAGTTCATATCGTGAGTTAGTGAGGTAATTCCGTAATTCCGGAAACTTCACGGGCCTCGTGTTTTTGGAAAGAAAAAACTAATATTATTTCCATTTAAAACTATTTGGTAGATTCTTGCAACACCAGATTCGACTATGACTTGATACATACCTTTCCTAATAATAAATATTTTTGTGACATGTGCTCCGACTCGGCTGGCTCTAGGCTATACTGGAAATATATTCTTCTTTTGGACCTCATGCCACGCACTTTCTCGTCAAAAGGAGACTCTGTCCGAAGATCCTGGCTAGGAAGTTGGCAGTGAAAATTTTTTCAGGGCTATATCACGAGTACCATGGATTGCAGAACGAGCGGAGGTTGATCGCCTTTTCAATGACGTTCTGACAGCATCGCATCCTGCAAATGTAAGGTCACGGTCATTATTTTCAAGCGTCCTTGTCTACAGATATACTCAACAGACAGACAGACAGACTACACAGCTTCTCAAGTGGCCTATTGCTGGCAAATGGCTAATGGATAATGGCTGATGGGAATGCAACTGCAACTGCAACTCGAATGTGCATTCGGGCCTAACCCATATATCTTGAATGTAAAATCGCGACGCGCGTGTGCGTGCGCTCGGTGGACTTGAATGTGGCATTTTTCAGTGAATGGTATACGTACGTATACGGTACGGGATTACGAGCTACGAGAGTCGGCTGATGAGAACTCATTCAGTCCCTCTCTCAGCTCTGAGCGTATGAAAGTGCGCCGTAATTACCAGACGCGCGCACCCGGAAAAAACACTCAATAAAAGATGTGAAAACGGAGGCTACTTGAATTCCAAGCATTCCTGGGAGAGATCTTTTTCAAATATAAATGAGACCACTTCCTCCATTTCCAGAAGTATGATAAAAGATTGCCTGGAACTGGTGAAATTTGAGATTTTCAACAAGATCTACAAATGAGGGTCGATCATGCATATGGTTTTTCATTTCAAATTCTACATTTCACTTTAGACCGAATCCATTTCAAATCAGGCAGGCAGTGTAACTTAAAGTCAGAGGATAATTCCCTTCTTAAATATGTTGCTTTTCAACGGAAATAAGACGACACGAATTTCACCATTTTAAGAGAAAAAAGTGATTTTTGCGAAATTACCAGCATTTGAGAGGGTTTTTCTGGAGAGGAAACACCATTTTTTTCATAAAATCTTGATCGTTTTTGACCTACTTTCTGATGTTACTGCAAACTAGAAATAGTACTAAAATATTTATTTATTTCCATTGAAAATGGTGGATTAGAAAAGAAACTTTATATTCGTTGTTTTAAATTATAGTTCGAACATTATTTGTAGATAAAACAGAATTGCGAAAAAAAATTTCGTTCATTTGAACGTTCAGAACTTCTGGGACATATGTTTCGGAAAATTGGGAAAATGGTAAAACTTCACTAAACGTCGGCGGTTTTTCTGAAAATATTAAAAGTCGAGTTTTCCAAAAACCCCACTTTCTTTGCTGGTATTTTTGAATGAATTTGTACTCCTACAAGAAAATGATGCTGTGAATTTTTGCGGGCTAAGCTAATTATGTGGCAACGAGAATTTTTTTTCAGAAATAAAAATCACATGATAATGTGTTCTTTATATAAGTACAAATTTGAAAAAATTATTTGGTACGATGAAACATTGGGTCTTCCTCAAAAGTAGGTTTCCATTTTTTCAAACTTTCGCTAGGGAAAACGAAGCCGAATTTGAAGGAAAACTACACTTTTTCTTATTTCATCCAATATTTTTGTAAAATCTGTGCTTACCAGGAGAAACATTCCGTAACTAAGTTTTATACAAGCCGAATCGTTTTCATGTCCACGTTTTTATGTCCAAGAGAATACTTTTTTTTCTCGAAAAATTTGGTTTTTCAATTTTTCTTGCGAACGATGCAAGATATTATTAAAGAGTGAGAGGTTCTTCTTTTCGAAATTTTAAAAACAAGTAAAGTTTTTTTTTCTCAGTATCTAGTCGAATCAGCAGTTCTTTTCAAGCAGAGAACGAAAATCACATTTTTCTGAAAAAAAATATCGTGGCCACAAAACTGCTTTAGCCCGCATAAAATTTGAAGAATAACTTTCTTATAAAAAGTATCAATCCAGCAAAAAAAAGGCGGGGTTGTGAAAGAATCGACTTTGAATACTTTCAGAAAAACCACCGACGGCAGTTGCTGGGTGGTGATTCTTGACTCGGGCGACATCTCGAATGTCAAGCATGAAGGGGCGCGGTTAGCGCTAGGATGGGTGACCGTTTAGAATTTTCGTTAATTCGTATTTTCACCACGTTTAATTACTGTTGAGCGGAAGATTTGACGTCGAGGATCGGTGTAGGTATTCGATGCTATCGAGTGTCTACATCCAAACTCACCTGTCGGTAATCGACTGCGTTCGAGTTTCGGTTTCTGCAGTTTTCCACTCCTCTGACCAAATGTTCAGGCAAATGCGAGGGTTTCAGATTTAAAATCTGTCTGCAGACGGTAGGGGTTTCAGAGATTAAAAAATACCACAGGATTGGGTATTTCAGGCATTGCTTGGAGGCTTTTTATAAGAGTCTCCTGTAGGAGGGGAGACTATAGATATGTAAAAACCCGAAAAGGGTATAAATGGAGTGAAAAATCTGAAATACTTCCAGAAAAACCGCCTTCATTTCGTCAAATTTCAACATTTTATTGATTTTTATGTGGATTTCGAAAGACAACGATCAACCTCATCAGATTCAGGAAAGAACCCTGAAATATCTCAATCAGGTAAAAAATGATCAAGGTTCGACAAATGACGTACATTATACAGAAAAAAAAAACAATGAAACGTGAAAATGAAAAAGAATGTTAATTGTGAAATTTTGTATATAATCGAACCCCAGGTGTAATTATTTTGCTTCACTTTCATAGCTCCATACCAAGAAGGCTAGTCGCTTTTTAATTAATTGACTCAAAAATCAATAAAAAATAATTTAATATAATTTACTGACATAAACGGATCTCACGATTTGGGACAGCGATCCACATAGATATTGAACCGTAAAATGTAGATGTAGAGTTTGATCATTCAGGATTTTTAAACTCAACATTCGAATTCGACGGATTCATATCTTGATACTTGACTCAAATATCTTAAATCGCTATTCATAGTTAAACTTCCAAAGTGTTGAATGGTATAATCTATTTTTCTCAGTGCAACTATCTACGATTCTTGAGATTAAAAATCTTAGTAAAAATCGTAATTTATTGAAGATGATGAACCAGGCAAAAATGAGCTAGTAACTTTTACAGATTCATGAAATACAAAAATAGACGACCTACATTATACACCTAGAGACCTTTAAAAATCATAAGCAGTATTCCATACCTTTCATAAAAGGAATATATTTTAAATGTCCATATCTTAGATGCATTTTGATTCCGCAAGCCTTTTTCACCTCACATATATTACAACTTGTGTAGAAGCTAAACGAGCGCTAAAATACAAACGACGTCGTAAGCGCATTCATAAGCGAACGTTAAGTTATACGTTAGGTCGGATAAAGAACACCATAAGTTTATCCAAGACATATGGAGGACAAGCCAGCAAAATGGGAAATTTATAACGTCGATAGTCTCTACTCATATAACTGTAAATATTTTATACAAAATGTCTAGCGTTACGGAATTTTTCGTAAGACATTGAAAACTGCTCTGCTATCAAAACGTTCAATGTGAAATTACCCGTCTTATTATTTGAATAGAACTTCAAACGCTATTCAAAGATTTCAGAAACGGAAAGAATAAGTTGTCAAAACTTTACTTGACTGGTCATCCAATCTAGGATAGGTTATTTCTTCTTTAGAAAATCTTTTAGTTTTAATGGTGAGCCGCAGACGTTGTCCAAAAGGTACAAAGAAGTAATCGAATTTTCAAAAGACAGTTTAGGATCAACAGTTACCTAAAATTTACACTCTGAATTCCTTGGACTGGTATTGGACCGGAATTTTTTGTTTGAGCAGGATCTAAACTTTGCGGTATCTGAAATCTAGATAGCGCTAGTGTCGCGAACTGAAGCCAGGAGATCGAATATTTAAGATGCATTTTAATTTATGCATAAAGTAATTTTACAATTGTTCTAAGAGGCATAAACTTAACAGTAAGTAATGAAAATTAATATTTATCAAAAACAAAGTGTCTAAAATTGAATTTTTATTGCATAGAGTGAAGAAGCACATTCTTTCTCGAAACTGTTTTTTCTCGAAGAAACTATTATTTCACCATATCAAGTAAGTTTCATCACAATCTTAGCTTAAATTTACTTTGAATAGTGTGTAAAGTGAACAATCTGATTCAGAATATACAAAGAATATGAGTAACAGACGATCAGAACTGAAATATCAAATCCAACCTAACTTTGAGGTTATACTTTTCTAGATATTGAATATTTCATATATAAATTGATATGTAATGACTCTGAGTTCATTTTTGCGTCAATATAAGTTGATTTATTATCATAAGTCACTCAAACTTACATGGTGTAGTAAAATAAATGTTACTTCGAGAAAAATCAGTTTTGATAGTAAATGTGTTTCTTCGTTGTATATAATACAAATTTCGTCAGAAAACATTGTTTTCGATTAACACATTTCTCGATTGTTTACTTATTGTTTCAAAGTTCAAAAAAAAAATCGTGAATTGATTTTCATGCAAAAATTAAAATCCATCTTAAAACTGTCACTTACGTGCGCTAGGGCACATTTTGACCGCATTCATTTGGAACCTTCCCTTTTTATTCTTTCAATTTAAAATTTTTACATAAGAATATTGTAAAAACCTTGCGAAAATTCAAAATAAATGCGTCTTAGAGAAAGAACTCTTGACTGAGAAATAGTACTTATCGAAGCTTTTTAAATTCTTCAAGTTGAATAATTTCAAATTACAGTCCTTAAACATTTAAGAATATTTAATCAAAATCCAAAACGTTCTGAGTTAGAATATTCACAGTTTAAAATCAAAATTTGTACAATAGAATCATTTCTGATTGAAAAAAATCAAACTTCAAATTTTTCCATTACGAAAATGTCTCAAACTATTGCATTTTATACGCTAAAACGAACCTGTTTTCTGGGTTGACGGGGTCTCAGAACGTGGACAATTGAGGAAAACAGAGGGGTTACAATTTTACACAAATCCAATACCTTCTCTGATGAGAATGTAAAAAAATTATCCCTCCATGAGGAATCCAGTACGTTTGCTAAGAGGATGAAAACTGCCGATGAAATGAACAACATGCAATAATAAATACAATTAAAGTGGACACACCCGACATAAAACTCACTGCTAGTATCGTTAAGTTGACTTATAATTGAAAGTGATGATTTAATTCTTTATGTTACGAGTAGTGGAATGAGACGAAGTTATGATGGACTACTGTATAATTTCACTTTCACAATTTGACTAGTTGTTCACTAAAATAAGAAACTGATTTGACTCATACCATTAGTGAAATTTACCTAAATATGAGTATTTTTTTAATGATCATTTTAATTGGAACGACTTTATAAACCTTTGCTGCTGTAGAACAAATTAAACTCATTTCCCAGTTTTTGAGCGCCTTACGGAGAAAGTGACTCATCGACAGGTTTGACGTACGCATATTTTTCTGGTCTAATTAACTATTTATTTGATGACCACATTTGGTCTATTAAGGCCACGTTATGCTTACCAGATTTCTACCATACCATACCATGAGATATCGAGTTGAAATTTCCAGAAAATCTTTTAATAAATTTAAAAGAATTATCTTTCCAAATTTCGAAAAATAAGCTGTGGAATCAGGCACTGCGATAATAATAAAGCCATGTTTCGCACCATATTCTAGGGGTTAGGACGATATTAATCCTGAAACAAAGTGGCCGGCAAGGTGCTTCATTGTCGCCCGGGTTACAAGCGATCGATCGTCAACGCCAAATTCTGCGATGAATTTCAAGTATTACGTGTATTTCCTGCATGTGTTGGTATGCCACAAACATGGCTCTGCAATGGCTGGGTGATACAGTAAAATATAGAATCTAGCACAAGTCCAATCTGGCAGAATTACTTCGGGACAACCGAAAGTTGAGACAATCTGCCCTCCTCTCGAAAAAGTGAGAGAACTGGATATGAATAAAAAGAAAAACAGAAAACATTCGAGGGGAAAACTTGCTAGCAAACTTTATGCCATTATGTCCATGCTGAACTAAATTCCAAATTTGAATTACTTATGAAATTTTTTCCATAATGAAACTTGAGCCAAACACTGAACTGAACTGCTCTTTTTACGGCTGAATAAAATACACCACAAGCCCTTTTTTTATAATAAATTATATGAAAAAAGGTGGAGCAATTCTTTTCAAACTTTAGTTATGATGTTTTGGAGATTATTCTCAAAAAATGAACCTTGACTTCAGTGAGTATCATGAATAAAAATATGCGACTCTAAAAAAAATATATTCTTCTGATAAATATTGGTGATAGGCTCTCAGATCATTAGAAGATTTAAACGGTAAGCACTTGCCCAAATAAATGATTATGAATATGAGATCTTCGTGAAAGAATTTCGTTACCACCAGTCAGCCACACGAATTTATTGAATGAACATTCTCTCCTCGTTTAAAAGAAGCATTGAGCTAATCGTGTCTGTTTTCAATGAGCTATTACCGAGCACGACATTCACCTTCAATGGAATATTTAAACTTGAACACTGATGTGGTAAACCACAGGGTTGTAAAGTAAAGTGAATGCGAAACGGGAATAAGTTACCTGCCCGATTGGTTTTCCCGCAGCTGACTATGAACTTACCCTATCCTCGCACATTGGTCCACGAATTTCCCGCGCAACCGATACTATGTGACAATGTGTCATGGCATGGCATGGTATGTATGAATACACGACCGCGTTTCAGGCTCCAGCGACACTCGCGATGGACCGTAAACCAGCGACAGAAGCCACAACGTTGTGTTGTTTACGAGCAGTCATCGATGCTCAACTGACAACGCAACGGTGCATTCCATTTTTCGAGACTACCCGAGAAAGAACGAGTGACCACAGCACTGCCACCACCAGTGAGGTACCAAAACAACCCCCCACTATCACCCATTCCATTAAGCATAAGATATAGTGAGCACAGTGCCAGTAGTGCCGCCGTTCATCTCTTCATTATTTCCTCTTGCATATACTCATCTGTTTAGCTCCACTCAACATGCAGGCCTATGTGTAGCAAATTATACATACAGGTGTTTACTCATGTAAACACATATTTGGACAAGTATGCACTTAAGAGATGCATTCGGGCGAGATGGGACAAGAAAACATCGACTTCAGGAAGTATCCCGACTGGCGACAGCGAAAATTTTGGTCTAGATCTCATTATTTCGAGTCGAGAATCTCGGAAAACGGGAGAAAATGGAGAAGAAATTGGAAAATATTGAGATGGAATCACATTAAGACCAACGAGAAGGACAAAAAAGTCCATCAAAAACTTCGAGATTATAAAAATAATCATATTACAATTTGTTGAGGCCATCTCTATTAATCAAAAAAATTTATGATTGATGGCCATTTCAGGGATATAGGCTATTAATCAAGAAAAATGTTATTGATCACGAATTTTCATTTCCGTTGCTATTAGTTACGAGAATTCGTGATTATTAGTTGATCCATCGATCTAGGCTATTGATCACGAAAAACGTACCGTAGTCGATTTAGGACGTGTCAGATGTGGGACGACGTCGAAGAGGGAGAGGGGCCTCCACCAGATTCAACAAGGTTGGATCGACTATTGTTCACGAATTTTCATTTCCGTTGCTATTAGTTACGAAAATTCGTGATAAATAGCTGATCCAGCGATCTAGGCTATTGATCACGAAAAACGTATGACGTACATGTCAGACGTGGGACGACTTGTGAAAGGGAGAGAGTACCTAAATTATAGCCAATTCAACTATTTGGTCTATCTATCACCGAGAATTATATTAGAGTCGAATTGGGATGTGTCAGATGCAGGACAACTGGAGAAAGTGGGGAGGCGCGTTCCCCCGATTCAACATGGTTAAATCGGCTACTAATCACGAAAATTCGTGATATTAACCACGAAAGTTGTATTGTACTCGAATTGGGACGTGCCAGATGTAAGACAACTTGGGAAAGGAGGACGGCGCGTTTGGGAAGGGTTTTTTGTAAAATTATTGGTGTTAATTAAAGCACTAGACATCCTGGGAAATCATAATTATTGTTTTGACAATATACTTGATCGCAAATTTTTGTAAAGGCACAGAAAAAGCATCTTATTTTCAGATTAGAAAAACAGAAGAGCTGTAGCGAAAATGATACTACTGTTTTTCTGCGAGCCATTGAATGTCAAGGAGTACCGATATCCCAATAATCATTATTTTCAAATCTGCCACGTTCAAGTAATCGTAAGTGGTTGTCCTAGTCTTCGTGAAAACGTTTACATTTCTTTTTGAAGTAGTGTTTGGTAATTTTAGGGAAAAATAAAAGATTAGTGTGAAATTTAAAAAATATATTTATATTGAATTCATGACTTCTATGAACTGTTGGAGGTGTCTGGAATGAAATACTACAAATAACCTAAAAATCGAGTGTTCTCATCATTCTGATGGACCTTTGCTAAATAAATTGTAATTATAGTAAACTCTCTTTAAAATTATCCATTTTTGGTCCATAACAATAATATTGTATAATAAAATATTGATTATATTGCAGCCAGTTAAAAAAAACCTGATGCATACTTGGAGGTTGCTTGTTGTGTTTATGTTGTCAAATTATTGAGACTATCAATAACTACGTATTAATTGCAAATTTTTATTTCAATTATGCAGTAAATTTTGATTTTAGCCAGGTGGAAGATGCTCAGGAAGTATCATGTAATCACGTTCAAAATGATGATAAACTGAATTTTTGACAGTTATATGGGTATTATTCGGATAATTTAATCCTCAATAGATGATTTTCTGGCAAGGAATATGATTTTAAATCATGAAAGATACAAATTTTCGCCAACGGCCATGCCACGCTCAAGAAACCAGTTCCCGTATGATCAATGAAGTTGAGCAAGGTTGGGCGCGATTAGTACTTGGATGGGTGACTGTCCGGGAATATCGGATGCTATTGGCATGTTGGCGGGAGACTGGTGTCCTCCCGTGTATTCAACTCAACCAAATACAACTCTTAACGAGTTACGCTTTCCCCGAAAGGGATTATGGCTTAATGGTACAAAAAAAAGGAGTAGCAGTCATGCTAGTATTTCAGATCATCATTTTTCTTGTTTTAAGACCATGCTATACTATCTCGATTTCTACCTTGCCGACATTTTTTTGCAACAACTTACGTCCACAAGAATTTATATATAAAGTAAAAAATCTGAGAAATTATGTGTGAAGCACAAAGAAAGGTTTGTATGGTCCTGAATTTTGGTGAATTTAAACAAAATTTTCTAAAAATTCCCTACAAAATTTCTTAGAACGATTTCCGCTAATTTTGTTAAGACCCTAATTTAACACACTGTCTGTTGCAACTATCTGGAAAGTTCCTCCAGAATATATTATTCTTGCGTTTTTATGGAAGAATAACTAGAGAATTAACTAGAGAATCAACTGTCAAACTCAAAAAATGAGCTTCGAAATTCGAACGCATTACACTCAATTAGGATGTTGCTCAAAGTCAAAACAAGTTCATCAAGAACATATCAGCACAAATTTTATTATTATCATTAATGTATCTTAGCTAAAGTAGAAAATTCGTTTGGATATGTTATATGAGATTCAAAAAGTTCATTCATTCTTATAACTACAGTACGCCACGTCCACAAAATATTTATGACAGAACTATTTACAATGCCTGCACTGCAATGAGTTATTCTCAAATAATTGAATATAATCGAATATGCGCTACGATGTAAGTATTTTTTCGCTTATACCAATGCAAGAAAAAAGGATAGGGCAATGCAATTTCAACTTTCAATAAACTTTATGATTTTGATGAATAATTTAAATAGATTTCAGGTGACACCTTATTTAGAAACACATTTCAACATTCACTGGAGCTAAAAAATAATAATGGTTCACAGTTTCGAAAAGTGAACATAGCGTAGCATAACTCTGAGGCAACGACATATTTTAACAAAAGCATAATTTGCTTACTGTCCTTGTCTCTCTTAGCAGGCAATAAGAATACAACACACTGCAGCAACACGGCGAGCTTATTTACATGCGACACATCACATTACGCATTACGTAAATGCTGTTGCACAGCAAAGCATCATCCTGTCCAAAGATGTGTTAACTTCAACGACTCAACGTCAACCGACTGAGTTTATACAATATTTCACAAAATAAATGTAATAACGAAAACTGGAGGACGAAAAAAATGAGAACTCGGTTCTGCAGCTTTTCTCTTATTGTTATCTCTGAATTTCTCAATGCGATTCACTGATTCGGAAGAGATAAAAATTGATATCAATGAGGAAGGGATGACTCGAGTCAGAAATTTTTTTTACACGACCTTTTTTTGACTCTCCTTGAACCTACTTGAATTCTCCATAAGACCTACAAATTCCACAAGAAGGGTTGCTAAATTTCATATATTTGAATAAAACCTCTTTCAGCTCTATGCGACCTCCGATGTTCTCTTTTTACTATTGAAATCTACGTACAAGCCCTCCTTATATCTTAAAAATCTTTTGACATGGGAAAGTGTACAAATTAGTAAGGCGTTTGAGGGAGGGGGGGGGGGTGTGGGGCAGGAAAATTATACGCCGAGGGGGGGGTATAGG
>WSXT02040837.1:0-13346 GCA_011762715.2 Neuroterus valhalla | reverse complement strand
CTGGAAACTTGTCAAGGGAATGCGAGATCAGTTCTGGAAGCGATGGAGCAGCGAATATCTAAATACTCTGCAGCAACGCTCCAAGTGGAGCCGTCCCCGCCCGAATCTGAACGTTGGAGATCTCGTGATCATTTTGGATTCGTCTCTCATCAGGTCCGACGGGAGATGGCCTCTCGGTCGCGTTACTCATACTCATCAGGGATCTGATGGGCTCGTGCGGGCCGCAAGCGTCAAGACCTACACTGGAGAGTATGTTCGGCCTATTGTGAAGCTGGCCCTTTTGCCAATCGCACAAACATCAGCGGAGGAGACCCATAATCATTCGCCGTCGGGGGAGTTATCTTTGGCGGGCGGCGGTCAGTGACGTTTCGTTCTAGGAACGAGGCGGGCGGGTTGTTTGAATCTCCCTCTTGTTGCCTCTTATCCCGCCTCGACTTGAGGGCGTGGTTTTGCCGCCGGCGCTGCTCCGACGCCCAACTCGGCTGGGTTCGGCTTCTCGGGCAGTTGTGACTTCACCCCCGTTGGAACCGGACGCCTCCCGTGAATCTTTGTGAGCCGCAACGAGTGAGTTCAAGAGCGAGTGAGGTGGGGTACAAGTGTTGGTGCGCCATTGAGGCGAGGGATAGTGTCCAGTGTTCTCTTTGTTTGATTCGGATGGTCGTTCAAGTGTTGGTGCGCCATTGAGGCGAGGGATAGTGTCCAGTGTTCTCTTTGTTTGATTCAGTGGTTGTTGTTCCGGTTATCTTCCCAGTGTTTTGGATTCGTTACATTTGGTGCCCCAATAAGGGTAAAATAAAGGACTATCAGGAGCACTATACATCTTGTCTACTTATTTCGATACGGCAGGACCCTCATCCCGTCCAGAACCCAACAATATTTTTATCATGAAAAATAAGGTAATTTACTGTATATTCATGAATCTTGTATAATTGAAAGTGTAGAACATTTTTTCATAAATATAATCAAACCTATTTTCCAAGAAAATTCTCAAAAAATCGTTTCTTTTTTGCTTCGCAACTGCCCCTGACCCCTTATTAACAATCTAATACCATTTCACAAACCCGCATTAATGCTAAAATTTCTTGATTGTGTGGCTGCAATAGAAATAATTCTCAATCGAAAATTAAAAGGTGTATCACATTTTTCAGTTCTATTTACACTAATTGTTTAACTTTTCTCTCCTCCACATTAAATGAGTATAATCTGGTATAATGTTATACTGATAATAAAGGGTTCCAATTCTTACTCTATCTCTTGTAAGGATTTTTATTTCTTTAAAATTTGTTTATAAGTAATAAAATAGCCTTTTTTTGTTACCATAATAATTTTTTTTATGAAAGATTTTTCATGAAAGAGAGAGAGAGAGAGAAAAGATAAAACAAATCTGCACATTTGACCACAAAATTGAATCCTCTTATCATGTTTATGTTTGTAGCCTTATAACAAGAAAAGTATAGTCAACTCACATTATTTATGATTATTGCAAAAAAATGAGCAACACAAAAACTATCGAATGGTGTACAAACCTAAAACGTCAGTTTTTTGCGCGTTTGATCCCTTTCTTCGCGGACGGTCATTTCTTCAAAAATATTTGTCTACTAAACATTTCGGAACAAATCTGCCTATTGCGCGGGCACATTTTCATCGCGCGCTTCGCGATGGCTCACAAGTTTGAGCGCGCCTAGGGCGCCTGTCTATCGGATCATATGCTTCGCGCTCGATAACGAACTCACCTCGCGCTCCGCGCTTGGTTGTGAATTTACCTCGCGCTACGCGCTCGGTCTTGGTACTTCCTTACATTCGTATATAGATCTTCTGAAACTCAAAAGCAAAATGTCGACTAATTCAATTTGATGATTATGAATTCTCTTTTGTTGAAGCTTCTCCGGCTTTAACGAATACATTCTCATCGCGTGTCTCGTGCTGCGCACTCAATAATTTTATTATTCGTCCGAAACAGTCGAGAAGTTTTGTTGATTCATTTTTTAACTATGTTGTGACAACACGAAAAAATTATAACAAATTAATAGTACTTTTTCAGGTGAACAGCCTTCCTCTATCAATCTCCTGTCTTACAATTAGCCTTCGGCATTCTTTCAAAAATTTCAATATTTCATTTTTATAGTAATACTCAAGATATTTTTCTGGTGAAGAACTTGGGTCCATTTGTTTTTTCCTTAGATTGGGTCAATTGCCAAACATTCAATTTTTTCATTTTCAACATGGTTTTCTATCAATGAGGCAAAAACTACTTTTCCTACGAAAAAGTAAATTTTTGGTAATATCTTAGAATTTTTAAAATGCCACAACTCTGCCAATTTTGTTTTCATAAAAAAAAATCATGAGGATGAATTGTTTCAGTTTTTACCTACTACAAGAAACCGTACATACAATTTTTGAGTCTTGGGAAAGAAGTCCAAAAATTTTTTCAAAAAGTTCCCCCTTATTTATTCTAATCCAAAACAGCTGGTTAACGCACTCGACTTGTATTTTTAGTCCCTCAAAATGGATGCCAAGGCATAATCGAATATTTCCTATCTTTCGAAAGTTATCAAGTTCACAGATAATTACATTCTTATCATAATGAGAAGGTATTGGTTTTATGTGAAAATTGACTTTCGCGGAATTGATGAAATCTCCACGTTTTAAGACCTCCTGATTCTGAAAAAGTAGTTTTTACGTTGGTGTCTGTCTGTCTGTTGTTGTCGTTGTCGTCGGCTGTATACTCGATAACGTTCGAAAGAATGATCATATTCGATTGTGCTTCGGCACACTTTTTAGACCGCAAAAGAAAGGATAAATTCGTTAACCAGCTATTTTGGAAAGAAAATCGGAAAGGGGAAAAATTTTGAAAGTTTTTTTAGACTTCTTTTTCCAAGAATAAAAAATTGTAAGTACAATTTCTCGTAGCACTTAGAAAGTGAAACAATTTATCCTTATCATTTTTTTCCATAAAACCAAAATTGTCAGAGTTATGGTATTTTCAAATTTCAAAAATATAAAAGAATATAAGAATTTTTAGCCAAATAACGCAAGATTGAAAAAAAAGTCAGAAAGGAAAAATGTTTCTTCTTTGGAGCCCTGCAAGATGGTGAATACGACTTTTTGGATTTCCTAAAAAAAACAGAAAATTCCCATTTTGATCGCACCAAAAAAATGAAAAATAACCTGTGAATTCGATAACTTTCGAAAGAATGATTATATCCGATCGCGCTTTGGCGCGATATATATATATATATATATATATACCCTAATAATACGAATAGGGACAATGGATATAATACCAATCCAATTTGGCTTTCCGTTCTCCCGGTTTAACCCAATAACCGATCAGATTCCACCAATCCCAACACTGGAATCCTCGACCAATCACAGGCATCGTTGTGAACATATATATAATAACACCACACCCTAAAAACCTCAGTTTTAGGCCAGTCCTGAAGATGCGAAGTGTAACGTTTGCGAAACGTCGACAAATTTTTTTTGTAGTTTGTACACGACCGAAACCCGAAATACCTTATTTCATCATAATGGATCATCGTGGAAGCATTAAATCTATAATATCTGTAAATTTGTTATAATTTTCCCATTAGACCGCTTTGGACAAACTTTGATCGAGTGCGCAGCACGAGACACGCGATAAGAATGTATTCGTTAAAACCGGAGAAGCTTTAACAAAAGAGAATTCACACTCATCAAATTAAAGTAGTCGACATTTCGCTTTTGAGTTTCACAAGCTCTATATAAAACTGTGGGGAGGTACAAAGGCCGAGCGCGTAGCGCGAGGTAAATTCATAACCGAGCGCGAGTTAAGATTACCATCGAGCGCGAAGCGCGCGATTCGGAAGTCGCGCGCCCTAAGCGCGCTTAAACTTGCGGGCGATGAGAATGTGCCCGCGCAGCGGGCAGATTTTTTTTACTTACTTTTTCAATAAAACAAAAACTGCACGTGCTATCGAAACACGTTTCAATGAAAATTTGTAGATCTTTTGGAAGTGAACAATTTTAATCCCATACATTTCGTTCTCTTCTCGTACCGCTTAGCCACAAAATGGATTTTTTATTTGTATATCATTTTTGCAAATGAAACAAAAACTTCTTATTCTTTCGAAAAATGATTTAAGACAAATTTGTAGAACTTTTTTGGATGAATAATTTTTTTTCAATAACTTTTCCCTGTTTCTCCAATATATTTATCGGAAAATGAAATTCTTTATTTTTGAGTATTTTATTTCCATGGTCGAAAAAGACTCGTTAACGGACTCGATCTTTTTTTTTAGTCCCTTAAATCGTGTGGCTAAGGGCAATCCAATACGATTAGTCTTTCAAAAGGTATGCGGTATACAGACAACGACGAGGACAACAACAGGGAGACACCAACGTAAAACCTGTTTTTTTCGACACAGGGGGTCTCGAAACGTGGAGATTACATTATGTCCGCGAAAGTCGATTTTCTCATAAAACCATTACTTTCTCATTGTAATGAGGATGTCAAAAAGTATACGGAGCTAGAAAACCGATCGACATACATAGTGCTGTAGTATTGATCGATATTCGTCGAAATCCAAAATTTTGGTATTTTCAGCAGTTCTTCCTTCATTCGACCTTGAATTTGTGGTCAACAGTGGCAAACGCGGGGGGGGGGGGGCTCCCCCGAAATTGCTGGAAATCTGAACATAAAATTCATACGTCCTAACGACGAACTGGTGTCAAACAAAATTTTCTGTGAAACCCCTCCCGAAAAAATTTTCTGCGTTCGACACTGGTGGTCAAGGTTGAATTCTCCCAAGTTGGCTCCTTAGCCATTGGGATTTTTTCAGAGTGGTTGAGTTGACATTTCCATAGCTTCTATGTTAGAAGACATTGTCTGGAGTTTAGGTTACGTAAAAAAAAGTTTTGTGAAAGTTAATAACAATCAAATATTAATGCCACATCGCGATCAACATATTGTGAACGGCTCAGTGAATCCCAACAAATCTGACACTAAAATTCATATGTATGAATGTACATTCTACATATGCGCTTCCGAGAAGATAAACATCAAATTTTCTACGAACAAAAGCATATTTCGGAAGCTTAAATAAACGGTTCGAAGTGTTGTAAGTAGCAGACTTCGAAAAAATTAAACTTCGACTAAGAATTCAAAGTCGAATAAAAAAAAACTAATAGGCAGAAAGTTCCAAAAATTTTTATTCCGACTAAACTTGACAAATACTACAACACTATGTAAGTTTGATATTGGCAGCGAGTATGGCAGAAAGTTTTAGTACAGTATGCGCTACACAACAAAGGTTGTTTTTTTCGGTCAAAGCTCGGTTTATTAAATTTTCAACATCAGTTTATTTATTTCCACCAATTTATAGAACTTCATTGCAGACATTATAAGTATTCTGCCTGCAGAATCCTCCGATGTGCATTGCATTGTTGATGAATAAATTATGATTCAAAATAGTTATAATTATTGGTAATTTATAATGATCGATTGTCAGTAATAACGATAAATTGATCGATTGATCGGTATGAGGAGATTGACTTTTTCCGCATACAACGCCATCCCGTTTATAACACTCTTCTCGTCCGGTCCCTTGAAGAGCGTTTTATCGAGATTTCACTTTATTTGTTATATCTGCATTTCTTAAGCTATGCAGTCCATCTTGATTAGTCCATCTTGATACTTGAGTATCTCATTCCTATATTGATTGATAGAAGACAAATCCCATCATGGTACGAGATCCGTGTGTTCCAGATATATCAAGGACATCATTCTTACCAAATTTCGGGACCCAGCTGAGCAGGCTTGAAATTGAGTATTTGAAAAGAGTCTTTAGACTCACGAAAACCCTCAATTCAGGCATACACATATTAAAAGTTTGCATTTTTTCACTTTGTTTATTATTAAAGATTGTATCGATACAAAAAAATTATACTTGATCGTAAATCAATATTTTTGTGGAAACATTGGTAGACCTTACGAAAATTCATATTTCTGAATAAAATTGACGCGTGGTTTGCGATAATTATTGAAGGGCCAAAATAAGAGATGAAAATATACTGCATGAATAGGTTAAAAAAAGATATGAAAAATTCATTTATCTTTAAAAATATTTTTCTTATCCTTTCGGAAAGAGATGAATTTTCCTGATAGGTGCCAAAACGAGGCCATCACAAATAATTTGAAAAGAATTCTTCAGTTTACTTAACGATGTTAAAGGTAAAAATAAAGAAAATTCGGTTATCTCTCAGTATTTCAAGACCAGAATTTTTCGCTGATCAGGATAGATGGCAAAAGTTGTACACTGCATCGATCTGTACATGTGCAGTGTAAAATAGTACATTACGATACGTGTGACTTAGGTAGCCCATTTTGGCACGGCGTGTAGTTAGCGCCCGAACGGAGCGAGGGTGATAATCACGCCGTGCCAAAATGGGCCACTCAAGTCTCAAGTATCGTACAACATTCTATTGCACACACTAAATCAAATTTGCACTCACAGTTCGTCTATCCACGACTTAAAATAGATTAGTACAACACAGTGAAGTTAGGGCCCGAGCGGTAGCGAGGGTCATGAGCACGGTGCGCGTTCTTAAGTGCGCATTGAAGTCACGCAGTGCTATAAAGGCATATATAATATTATTTCATCTTTTTACATTAAGTCTAAAGTTTTTAATGATGCCGCAAAAGTTAAGAACTCCACTATATATTATTATTTCATGTTTTTACATCAAGGTTAAAGTTTTGACTGATGCCGTCAAAGTTTAGAACCCTTTGAATAAAATAATATGCGTAGAAACAACGCGCGTCAGAAGTGAAACTCCAATAAGGATGAAAGAATGATAACGACATTTATTACACATGAAACATGTTCTAGCGAAAGGAACACTTGTTTTTCTATACATTAGAGTTTTACTTCTTTTAATCACACTACAATTTACCTACAATTTACCTCTGCCTCTCGTTCTCTTCTTCTATCATTTACAAGTTCCAGTTCCAAGATGCATGATTTCTGTGCACGTGTTTTCTTATTTTAAACCACGCTTTCGGTAGTAGAACTTGTAAGTGAAAGAAGAAAAGTAGAGGTGGAGGTGAGTCGTAGGGCAATGTGTTCTCTCCTTGAAAAGAATGTACCTTTTTTTTAATTTATGTTCTATGTGCAATGAATTTCGTTAGAATAATCACACTAGCAGTGTAGGTTTTGCATTGTCCTTTCGCTGCTCAAATTTCTTTCCTGACGTACGTGATAGTCACGCACATACACTTTTTTGTTTGTTGAATTTGTAGTTTTTCCTCGACAAGGAAGTACGTTTGAAAACATTTCTCGCCTGTACCTATAGTAATTGATCAGATTCTTCTTTAACCTGTTTCACTCTAACGTGGAAAAATATTCAAACTCCTGTGGTATATCCAAGCTGTTGAGATATACGAAAAAGAGAAAATTAAGAACTTTCTTCTGACGTAACAGATGGGGTTATCAGAGCACATCTGAGAATCGAAAAATTAGACAAAGTATTCAAACTAAATTAAAGCTGAAAAAGCTTCCAGGTTTGGTCACGTTTTTATATTTGAAATACATACTTCACTCATAATAGACTAATTTTATTAGTGAAAAATTGGTAAAATTGCAGAAAGAACACTCATAAATAGAGCAAATCATAATTTTTGTCGTTTTAACAAGTTCGAAATCAATTTGCGAACGTGTGAGTTCGTTCAAACAAGCAAAAAAAAATCATTTTGCCTCAGACAAACAAGAAATATTCCATTTTTCGTACTTCTGACTAATTGTTTTCTAATTGACCTCAATGCTGAAACATAAGACAACTTTTTTTGGAGTTTTATGCAGATATATATGTAGTATTGAATTCTTGTCATGTTTTCTACTCAGAAAAAAAAATTCAATTGAAATCGCACAAAAAACCTTTAAACGAGAAAACTATATTTCCAAAAATAAGTGTGATAGGTGCATTAGAGGAAATTATCAAACAAATGAAAAAAGGATCTTCTTTGTGTAGCAGAATTATTTTGGCAACTAACAGCAACGTTCCATCTCTATCCGAACAGGAAAAAACAATATTTTTGTTCTTCGATGCGCCCCAATAAATATCTAATCCCATAAATAAAGAATCAAATAAAATATGTTTTAATTAATGAAACGATAAAAGAGCAGGAATCTGAAAAGCATACAATCAGTTAATAAAATCGATTGAAATATTTCGATGACTTCAGGCAGTTCCTTATTGATCACTGATTTGTCGAAATGGCATGAATAAGGTTTCGCAAATCTGTGTTATTTACATATGAAAAGAGTTTTTCTATAGCCAGATAAGGGATCTTCATTTCTAAAATCATTTCGAGAGAGATCGTACTCAATTCTTTAAGTTGATTCTTTCTTTTAGCATTATTGACACGAATTCTCAACATATTAGCATATATTGGAAATGACGTTTTGTAATCAACAATATCGAAGAACTGGATTATACTATCATTTCTCATATACATTTCCACAGTACAATTTTCTTTTGTTAAAATATCATATAATGAAACATTAACTCCAACTTTATTGAGAATCATTCTTTGAACTTCTTCCTTGCAATTTGTCCGGAAATCATCATTTCTTTCTCCGAATTTTATTTCACTGTTGTCCATACTTATTTCTTGTAGTTTAATTGAGTTTATCATCATTAATTCGGAAATGTCTCTATTATAGTAAGGAACAGATGAGAGGTCATACGTTGCTCCATTTTCTAACAGGACATTTGCTACTTCTGTTTTTTGCCAATATACTGCCAAATCTAATGGAGTTTCATTATTTCTATTCCTGACGTTGATTTCAACATCGCAGTCCAAAAGTAATTCAACTACTTTTAGATGCCCACGTTCTGCAGCAAAATGTAGTGGTCTTGATTCGTTCCTACTTATGGAATTAATATTAGCTCCGGCATCCAAAAGCAATCTTACAATATGGTCTCTACCATCAACAGCAAGATGAAGCGCAGTTTTACCATCTTCGTCTCGAGCTTCAAGATCAACTTTGTACTTTATTAAAAATGCAACGACATCTGTAAAATTATGAAGGACACTTGTATGCAGTGGAGTCCTACCCCGAATGTCTATACAATTCGCATTCGCACCACGTTTCAGAAGCTCTTCGGCAATCCATATTTGACCATTCTTAACCGCAATATGCAGTAATGTACAACATTCTTCCAATGAAACGTTTATATTCACATCATATCTCAATAACTCTCTTACGATTTTCAAAAAACCTTTTTCAATAGAATTGCGCAAAACTTGGTATTCCAAAAACGCATTGGTAGATGGTTCACGTTGTAAAAGACTTCTCAAAATTGTTACATATTCTTCTCTATTACAATCGCTTTTATATTTTGAATGCAAAGGCTCTGGTATTTGAAAATCGTTAAAATCTTGAGAGTTGATGGTGAAACCACGAAACAAGAACATCTCAACTATATTGTTATGTTCTACAAGATTTCCAAGTACTGCTAGACAAATTGCCAATTTGTGACTTTTCTCATTAAAATCTAGATTCTTGTTTAACAGAATACGTACTGCAAACGTGTTTCCAATGCCAGCAGCATAACAGAGAGCAGTTTTATTTTTACTATCTTTTGCATTGACGTTAGCACCGTATTTTAGAAGGAGTGACAACACCGAATCTTGTCTATACTGAACTGCAAAATGAAGCGGAGTAGACATACAATTTGTAATAGCATTTACGTCCGATCCTTTACGCAAAAGCAGTTTCACAATTCTTTCATTGCCTTGTTTTGATGCTTCGTGAAGAGAAGTCAAACCTTTGTTATCTTTGATACGAACGTCGACATTGTGTTTTAGTAGCAATTTTACGATTCGTTCACATCCCTTTCTAGAAGCAATATGAAGAGATGTCCTATTATCATTCATAGTCGCATTCACATCCGCACCTTGAACTAACACAAATTTTACAAACTCTTCATCCCTATTTTCAACAGCCATATGCAGGAGATTCAAGTCTTGGTTGACTTTTGAATTAATGCAAGCTCCGTGAGCCAAGAGATCCTTACACATGTCTACATCATTATACTTATATGCATAATATAATGGCTTCCGCCCAGACTCGTTGTCTGCATTTGCGTCAAACCCGTGGTGCAGAAGCACCCCAACTATTTCTTTTTGCTTCCTTATCAATGCGGTGTGAAGTAATGTGCTGACATCTTCAAGATTTGTAAGAGTTAACTCTCTGCCATTTCTTACGTGGTTAGGTGTAGTTATAAGAGTAGGATTCAAACTGCTAACATTTCTTTGTTGAGCCGAAGATTGGATATCACTTTGAAACGGTGAAGTTGCCTCTACTGGATTAATTTTTATATTAACATTGGATTCCTGTTTCAAAACCAGGTTACACGTTGTTTCATTATCTAATTTTACCATTTTGTGAACGAGTCTTGTTACAGCAACATTATGTTGTGGTGCGATCTCACACTTTTCAACAGCATCTACAGAACAAGTTTCATCAGAGGAATTTTCAAAAAATCCAGTTTTCCCTTCTACAGTCTTCTGAAGTTCATAAACATTACCGTTAAACTTTAAAAGAAGTTTTAATATTTCTACATTGTCCTGACGAACTGCAAGTTGAAGTAGAGTGTAATTTGCGGTATAATTTGAATTGAACATTGCATTATTCTTTAGAAGTCGTTTTACAATATCTAAACTGTTACATTCTATAGCAAAATATAATGCCTCATATATTTTACAATAAGAATTACGGTCGTTTCCACAACTTACTAGATGCTGAACAATTGATACATCGCCATTTTTTGCGGCTAAACGAAGTGAAGTGAAACCATATTTGTCAATGAGTCCAACGTCTGCTCCTCTTTCCACTAATAATTTGACAATTTCTTCTTTCCGGTGTTCAACGGCAATATGCAGAGGTGTTCTTTTATCTCTGTTTGTTGCATTAGGATCAGCCTCTTTGTCTAGCAGGATTTGAATTATTTCCATACTCCCAACGCACACAGCATGATGAAGCGGGGTATTGGAATTCGATCTTCCCTTTGTGATGAAATTTATTTTTGCTTCATTTTGTAAAAGTAATTTGGCAATTTCTATTTGTCTGTTTTTTAAAGCCTCACAAATTAGTAGATATCCTCCAAACCATTCAGGGTATTCAGATAGACTATACTGAGAAAGAATAAGTCTTACTTCTTCTAAATTTCCGGAGCGGCAAGAGTTAATTAGCGACCAGTATACGTCTATTGACATGACTAGAGAACGTGTTCTATTTGCCAGTATCGCCTCTTGCATAAGCTGCTTCTTTCTTGCCAAAATCTGTCAAAATAAACGAGTCAAATTTAGATAAATCATACTGAATTCATTTAATAATACTTGCCTCTACAGAACGGAGACCAGGAAAAATATGAGACTAATAAGGTCTTACATTTTACATCAGGCTAGCTTTCTAGTCGAGGGGCGAATTGAGTTTCCAGGATTAAAACATTATAAGATTTTACCTAATTGGTCAGCGATTTATCCTGGACCCATTCACTTGAAACACTATCCCCTATCCCTACGTGTCAACATTTTTTTATATTTGCAATGACACGGATTTTTAATGAATCATGGAATCTATTTTTAAAAACAATTTCGCAGAATCTACTGATAAAACTAAGTGCTTCCGTTTCCGGTACCGATACTAGAGTCACGGTATTTTGTGTAGTGCGGTTATTTTTTGGTTATTAAAAAGGAAAGAGAAGTGAGAAGTAATTGAAAGTGTGGTGAGTAGAAAGGTGAAGGGTAGAAGTCTAAGAGGAAGTGAAGGGAGTGGAAAACGTGTGAATGTGAGGAGGGAAATGGGAAAGTGAAAGAGGGATGATTTTTCGTAAGGTTTTGTGAGATACAGAGTAGGGAGGCAGAGCGAGCGAACACAGGAAAGTAGAAAAGTGTACGACAAGTGTGATTTTGGACAGACTGTCGAAAGCGTAGTTAGCAGGAGGAAAAGGAGCCCAGACAGAGGACGAGAAAAAAGCGTCAAAGCAAGGAGGGCGACACGAAGATGGAAGAGCAGGTTAGTGGTGAAAAACAGGCAAGTGAGGAAAAGAAGGAGAAAGAAGACGACAGTGAGAACTGCCTAAAGAGACGCAAGTTAGGAGGGGTCAACTACTTCAGGTCCATCAGGTAGTGGTACGGGCACTAACAGGAAAAGGAGTCTTGCCAACCTAGAACGAGGAATCTTGCCCTCGTACGAGAAAAATGAGCAGTTTCCTCGACGACTGCTGCAAACATGCGGACGCGACCAGTAGCGAGGGGCAAAGGTCGGCTGAGGAAGAAAGGAAAAGGGAGAAGGAGTACGATGATATAGAGGGGGCGGGGGTGTAAAAAGTCAAAAGTAAAGAGAAAAACGCTTGAAAGGAGTGATGAAAACTTGAATGCTAAAATGTTCAAAGAACTGAGAAAGGAGATATGTAAGAAAATGGAGGTTCAGGGTAAGGAATTGAAGGAGAAAGTACGGGAACTGCGGAAGAAATTGGAAGAGAGGGACGCATTATGGAGAGGAGAGAAAGATAATATCTGGGAGAAACTAGAATCTATAGAGAATCGACAGAAGGAGCAGGAGGGTAGTATATGAAGGATTATGGAGGTATTGGAAGAAACGGTAAGGAAGGTAGAAGGAACGACTAAGCGGAAAACTTTCGCAGCAATAGTGAGCGAAGGGGCAAATGAATGTAAAAAGAACGGACAGGTAGAGAATGAGATTACATGTACGAGATTAACACAAATGGGAAGACGAATAGAAAGAAGAGAAAGAGGAACTTTGAGATCGAAGGGGGGGGGGGTATAAACAGCGAAACAGGAGAGGAAGCGGTAAGGAAAGTGATCAGTGACATAGGAGCAAAAGTAAGGATAGAAACAGTTAAGAGAATAGGAAAGATTCACGGTGGGCACAACCTACAGAGGCGCTGCAATCGCAACCATATGATCAATTGTTGATATACATTAAATTCAGAGAATCAATAAATGTGAAATCTCGGTATAAGAATTCATATATTTCAATTTAGAATTGAGGATTTAGCGTGGACAAAAGCTCCTAACCTCCGAAATGAAAGGACCAATCTTACTCAACAAGTGTTCGAATGAAATTCGTTTTCTATGCTGCTTTTCTTTATATATACTACAGTTTGCGAAATTTTAAGTTTCTATTCTAAAATTCCTTTTTTTATGATCGGGTAAAGTATCAATAATTAACAAGTATATATAAATTGATCTATTCTATGTAGGTATTTAGGGACCGTTCATAAACTACGTTACCAATTTAGGGGAGGGAGGGGGTCAAGCAGAACCCTACGCTTGT
>WSXT02040826.1:0-13347 GCA_011762715.2 Neuroterus valhalla | reverse complement strand
GGGGGAGGGAAGAGAAAAAAAAGGAAAAAAAAAGAAAAAAGGGGGGGGGGGGGGGGAGGGTTCAAATTTTACACAAATCTAATACCTTCTCTGATGAGAATGTAATAATTAAAAGCCAATTTTTCAACAAAATAGTAAGTTCGATCTTCAACCATAAACGATGACTGTAAAAAATTGATAAGAATGTTTGTAGATTACAGACCTAAGAATAACAGTTTAAATAGACATTATGCTGTATATTTATTACTTTAAAAATATCAGGTAAAACAAGTTTAAATTTTTCTTCGCAAAATCAAGTTTATTTTCCATTGTAAACTTTTCGGATAAATTAACTATCCTACTTATTAATTGTCTGACACTTATTTCTTGGAATTATCTTGAAAAATTTCATGCGACAAATTAGTCTTTTTATGAGCTTTAAGATTATTTTTAAGATTGTTTAAATATTGACTATTCAGGATATTTTAGATTTTTCAAAATACCAGTTTGAATCAAGTTCAATTGAGTCTATAATTTATTACCTACTGTTTATTTTATAAGATATAACATTTAAGGGAGTATGGAATCTAAACTCGAATGGAACCAACTAGCCCTTGTCTTTGGGACCACTCAAGGTAATTTTATTTATTATTTAATTGAATTTAAGAATATTCGCAGAGGATTTTCTCGCGAAATATCGAACTTATCTAATTTTTGAAAAGCGTACTTTCCTGAGGTGACGAAATTGCAAATTTTGAGCTGTGAAACAACTTTCTAGGTTTATTCCTTCCCACAATGATATGTTAGTCAAAACCAGCCTGAAAATAGTAAATTATTTCAAATTTCGAAATTCAGAAAATGGCATTGCTTTTTTGTGAGGTCCAGCTAGCTTGAGGCAGCCGTCAACGTCGAGGCTCAAAAAAAGTATCCTCAAAACCCTGTTTTTAAGCACGTTTTACCTACCAGATATTCTTAAAAATGTTTAGAATATCATTTCATGTATCATCTAATTTGGAAGGCTTCGAGCTTTCACAAGTGCCATTCTAGAATATTATGCGATTTTTTGTTAAAGCTGTGGAAATGAGCAAAGTGAGGGACGCGTACTTTTGGCCCCGACGTTAGTAAGAAGAATAAACAATTTTTCATTTTTTTCCTACGCATATTGAATGTCAAAATATACAGTTGAGGGTAAGCAACTCTACCCTAGATGAGGGACTTTGTCCAGATCTATTGTATTTCTCGATAGCCACGGATTAACTAGAATGTATCATACATGTTTTGAGATGCACTTATAGAGATATGTGATCATCGAAGAGAACATGACTGTGTGCAATAATTTTCGATAATAATTTGTATGCACACTGCGAACGATTATTGGGTAAAGTAGAGTTTGCGTTGTCCCTGTGGCCTGTGCGCACCGGTAACGCAACCGAGTTCTGACGTGTGACACGCGGCAGATTGGTGCTCCTGAGAGACACCTCATTCAATTAGCCACTCAGTTACTCGCATCACATCCCATTTACTCGAAACGCCAACCTGCCCAACGAATTCGCGACCCTCACCTCGCGTCGTCTACTCCGCCAACAAATCTAACCGGGAACTCAGAGTGAACTCGTGATTTCGACTTTCGTCAAGGAAGTCTCTTCTCAGGTGAAACTTTCAAGATGATAACGAGCAGGGCCGACCTTGAAGGGTTTTCAAGCCCTGGGCAAAATCTATTATAGGAATGGGATAATCGTTAAGGGAAATGATCGATAAGATTTGTTCATTCTCGATAATTATCGATTACTTTCCCCCTCTATCATCTATTGGAGGGAAATTTGATTATTAAGCTAGTAGTACAGACAATCTGTCAAATTTTGTGGAAAAAAATACGATAAAACATTTTTTTGCGGAAATCGCTAGAAGAGCATTCAAAAAGCTTAACCTGGAAAATACGGGATCGTTCAGGGGTGGGTTTTTGAGAAAACTCGAAAGTTTTTGGATTTGATATATCTCGGAAATGGTAGGTTTTTGGGAAAATTAATAAAGACACAAAATGTTGAAGGCAATGTTTTCTACAACTTTTCTCTTTGGGTCGACATGCTGCGATGAAATTTTTTTGTCTGACTTACCTTTCACGAGTTATAGCGTACATAATAAATCATTACTTCAGACTGAATGAATCATTTTTTTGTAAATAGGGCTTTCAAATTATTCCTCATTATGAAAAAATGTTATTATGAATTATTGTTTATTATTAATAACTTTTTCCAGAACTATGCTGACTTCAGTATTGAACGTCATTCAAGAAAGTTTCTAAAATTTTATATCAAATGAGCTGTACAAAAATGTGCTAATAATTGTTGTTGAGCGTGCAACATGGAAAATACGCTTTTTTTGGTACTTTAGCGCCATCTATCAATTGCACTTTTCATCGCAGCATGTCAATTCAATAAAAAAAGTTGTAGAAAACATTGCCTCCAACATTTTTTGTTCTTACAAATTTTCCCAAAAACCTACCATTTCCGATATATATCGAATCCAAAAACTTTTTGAGTTTCCTCAAAAACCCGCCGCTGAACGATCCCGCATTTTCAAGGTTAAGTTTTTTGGATGCTCTTATAGTGATTTCCGCAAGAGAAATATTTTATGGTATTTTTTTCCAAAAATAACCTTTTTTGTGACAGATTGACTGTACTACTAGAAGGTGTAATGTCATTCCAATTCAGTTTACTATCGTAAAAATAAAAAATAAAACAATTCATTTCCAGAAACTTTTAATTTTGTCTTGGAAAAAGCAAGCTTCGTGGCCACATCGGGGGCTTTCAGCTTTTAATGGTGTATTATCGATAACTATCGTTAAGCTCGACAGTTATCGATAATCAACGATACCAACGCTTATCGATAGTTGTCGATAATTTCCCATCTCTAAAATCTAAGTTTGGCGCCCAACACCCCGAAGAAATACATTCATTTCGATACATTTCAACATTCGAATCTTTATTTTATACATGCAATATAGGGCATTATTTCTCAAGTTAACGATTCAAAAAATCGAAGTTGCTCGATAGATGTCAAACTTGAACAAAGTGTTTTGCCGTCAAACATGAAAAGTAGTAACTACATGCTTGATGAGTCTCTTGGCTCCAAGACCTCTAATTTTATATTTACAGGATGGATTATACTTATATAACATAGATAAAATGGATCATAAAATACGTCAATCATAGACGAATTTCGTAACTTTTCGTCTAGTGATGTGGTGAAATACTATATTATAATGCTAGTCTAGAAAGTTGGATTTTTCGTGCCTGAGTGATAACAATCATGATAATGATAACACCATCAAAAGTTATCAGGTTTACGGATGAACATAAAAACCAACAGACAAACACCATCGTCCAAACCTGATTTTTGGCTTCGGAGGGTCTCGAAACGTGGATATGCAGACGATTTTAATACTTTCTCAAACATAAATTATGAGGATGTGAAAAAGTTGAATGTCCTTTTGAAAATAGCTCATAAATTTGATGAACCTGAGTTTGACTTGGATGAGACAACTTTCATTTTTTTCCTAAATACCTCGAAGAAATATTTATTTTTTCCCTTCTTATTTTATAAGACTCGGAGACAGAAAGTACAACTTGGTACTTTTTGCCCCCGACGGTCCTATAATTCCGAACACAATTTTCGGAAGAATACGAAATATTTTCGATAGTAAGCAATTTGTCCTACAGGAATATACGATTACTTATCAAATTATACTAACTTTATATGAATAGAACGAAGGAATGAATTTTAATTGGAAAAAGAAACGCTAATACCCAATGTTTATTGTAATAGATAATTGATAGTCAAGAACAAGTTTTGAAAATTCAGGAAGAATCCGAAACGCCTAAAGTGCAATACAATTTTCAATTTAATATGCTAGGAAGTTAAAACTAATGAAAACTTGTAATTCCAATTCAGTATTAATATTTGTATAGGTATAAACCGTTTTGAAAATTTTAGATAATGTCATATGTTCGCATAGAACTCGCAGAAAAATTTACATATGAAAAATTTACAATGTCAACAGCTGAATGGTTGATTATTAAATTATTAGTATCAAATTGGAATATTTGTTTATACTCTCTCCCTGTTACGGGTTTGAGAGTCTCGGCATGATCTTCTATCTATTTCTTTGCACATCTCACCACTAACTCAGGGGTGAGGGTGACCTACAGTTTAAGGTGGGTTCCGAACCACCAAGAGCAACAGCTACTTAATACTTGGAGATCTTAAAGAACTCTAGAGGTACCGGGCTCGCGACTCCCCGTGGCCCGCCGAAGCTCTTCCAGAGTGCGAGGCGGGAATCGAACCCACAACCAGACAGCGTGGGTCCTAAACTCATGCCTTAGCCCCCACGACCAACTGACCACTCATTAGTATCAAATTCAAGGACATTTATATACTATTCACAACTTTAGCCTCAAAATAAGGAATCGTGATCAATATTTCATCATAACTATCAATTATGAAAGAATTATTGCAACATATGAGCCTGAATTCATTTACATTTCAATTATAACTACCAAATATATACTACTAGCAAACCGTAGAGTAGTAGATTATAATGATGAATCTTGAAACGAAAATGAATGCATTTTCCACAAATTATTTTAGCTTTGAACACAGAACAACCAAGAAGATCGTCTTGTTACCAAATAGAAGAATTTTTAACAAAATGCATGAATTTTCAATCGAATTCAGTTTCAACTGAAATGGAAGAATCTTAACGAACAAAATAAAAAGTTCGAGCAGAGTTTAACATCCAAACAAATAGTTCGACTTCCAATCAAAAAGATAATTCATTAATTTATAATATTGATATTATACCAAAAGAAACGAAATATGAACAAAAATGTATGAATTAAAATTTTTTTTTTCTGAAAACTATAAGTTACATACCTATAAGTTGATGGTTTCAGTTTTTTTATCTTCGAATTTTGCTTCATCAAAGAGGAAGTTTCTCAGTCGTAACTCTTAAGACTATCTTAGACGTTTTTCAGTTGTTATTATTGTCTATTATAACGTTTTGAATAACCGCTCTTTGTTAAGACGATGGAGGATTTATAATTTAATTGCATGAATAATTTGTTTTGTAGGCCTTAAAATTGATATGTTTCAAAATTGCACATTGAAAATTGTAATTTTGAATTAAAATTATGAAAGTTTTAAAGATAATGATAAATCTTATCAGGTATCTATCATATCATATTTAGAAACTGGTAGAATTGAAATTATTTGGATTCTTCTTAACTAGAATAATGAGATATAATACGAAACAAATTCATTCTCACCTTCTGAAATTAAAGACTCTTGATTGCTAATCCTTCGAAGTATTATCAATTTAAAAAAGTTGAAAAGTATATGCTTTCTAATTGGAAGCAATCGGAGAAAATTCATACTTGGAGCGTTTAAGAAACAATCCCAAACCTTCTTTAAAACTGGAGTATTCTTAAATCAGGATCTTGAAACTGAGTAATTCGAAGTTCAAATGTAAATGATTGGAGTGTAAATCATTATAGTTGATTAAAAGAACACAAATCGTTAAAAATAAAAGAATGAAATATAACCATCGAATAATAGGTTATGTTTGGATTATTTCGAAATCAGAACGATAAAAATCATGGAGTTATGGTGTTTAGGTAAATATTTATCGATAATAATAATACTATTTGAGATAAGGTTTACCTGATGGATAAAATTCGAATAAGAAATTGGATAATAATCGGTAACTGCGAAAAAATACGTCCAAACTTTCTTCAAATGTCACACTGCATTGTTTGCGTGATTCCGATTCCGGCGTGATTTCTGAAACCTCTTGTAATGCCCAAACTTCGACCTAGCCTTGTTGACTGTCTATTCTGTTAGCTGATTGGATATCTGAACAGGATTATTGTTGCCGTTGATTCGTTGAAACGAATACCATTCAAAAGGATTAATTCGAATGGTCACGGTTTCACAATTTATTAATATTACCATCTCTCACTCAGTTCTCGTCCGATCACTGAAGTTAAGCTAGGTTGGGCGCGGGTAATACTTGGATGGGTAACCACCCGGGAATACCGGGTGCTGTTGGTATGTTGGCGGGAGACTGGTGTCCTCCCGTGTATTCAATTCAACCGATTGTGACTATATTTACGAGTTACGCTCACCTCACAAGGGATTATGGCCTAATGGTACAAAAAAAATGAAATAAATACTTTCTCTTCTATAGAATAGCTAAATATTTGCAAGAATCGTAGAGGAAGCAGTCATCGACTACCAACATGAAATTCAGTTCTATCAATCGATCGATAACCCCAACCTACCTCACTCTGCGTGTCGAATAGTTAAATGAATTTCACTTCACGAGTATCACAAAAATCGATTACAATTTAAAATATAATTCTCAATTGACAGCGAATCGCTCAAATATATTTAGATCTGTTCCAATTAAAAAAAGGATCCTTCTTATCTTAAGTTGGATAAAAGCATTGCAAACAATTAATAACTACAAGTATCCGTCGTCAAATAATTTTTATTTGGAGGCAGATCTACAACCTCATCCACAACTTTGTATGCAGTTATCAATTTTTTGCAAAATGAAAATTAGACCTTCATTCCTTGCTTACCATATCAGGTTTTCAAGATGTTTCAACATAATTCTCATCTGAATATTTGCATCTCGTACAATGAGTAAATGCAAATTGTTTTTGTGACATAAAGAAATACTCGACACCGATACATTTCCCATCGCAAACTCTAACGAACACCTTATTTTTCTTAGTCAAATTCGTTCAAATTTATTTGGATTCACTTGAATATACTCAAAGTTCCTTAAATTCGCTCAAATTACGTTTAATTTTTTCAAATTCACTCACATTTCACTGAATAAGAATAAACTCTTCCAAATTCGCCTTAATTCTACTGTATTAACGAGAATATTATTAACATCCATCGGATTGTCTTAATTTCTTATTAGTTCTCCCCAATCTTGCGAAAATTTCTTTATATTCCTTCGATTTATCTTACATTTGGTAGAATTCTCTTCATAATATTCTCGAATTGTCTCGAATTTCCTTCGATTTTTCTGAATTGCCCTAAATTTCCATGTCAAATCCTTTGAATTTCTTTAAATTCCTTTCAATTTATTATAGTTTATTTTATTTCTGGGAAATACGCTTGAACCTTTTATATTTATCTATAAAACTCAGTTGACATTTCTTTAGTTTATTTAAATTGTCCAAAATTCTTCTGAATTCTATCACACAGTAAAAAAGAATACTGAAACTTTTATTCGACTTGAGCTCAGATTTAACTTGAAGTAAGCAAGCAACTAAATTTAGGTGTATTAAGTACTTCGAAGGAAGTAATAATTTATCTTAAGTAAGAAATAAGTATCTGTTGACTGAACAAAAGGAAACTATGCCCCCAAATTTTGAAATACTCTTGAAAATTACTCTGCATGCTCTTAATCTCGTATGATTTCCACTCGATTCGCTTGAATTACTTTGAATGTCATCGGAGTCGTTGAACTCTGTAAAAATTCGACGAATTCTTCCGAATCTTGTCCAATACGCTAACTGGAATCAGAAAATTTCCAAAAGCAAAGGTGTCTTATCAAATAATATCCTTATTCTTAACCGTTTTATTCTTTTTTAATATTGGATCGACTCATTTCAATTAAAAGGTTGAGCTATGAACAAAAATCACGAAGATTTAGGTTCCCAAAATTGTGCAGAAAACAATTCTTACATAAAAAATATGCCCACTGCACGGGCACATTCTCATCGCGCGCCGGGCGCGCGGCTCGCTCCGCTCGCAAGCTTGAGCGCGCCTACGGCGCGCGTCTTTCGGATCTCGCGCTCGATGGCAATCTCACTTCGCGCTCCGCGCTCGGCCTTTGTTCTTCCCTACAGCTGTATAAAAAGCTTGGGGAACCCAAAAGCGAAATGTTGACTACTTTAATTTAATGAGTGTGAATTCTCTTTTGTTAAAGATTCTCCGGCTTTGACGAATACATTCTCATCGCGTGTCTCGTGCTGGGCACTCGATCAAAGTTTGTACAAAACGGTAGACTTGTTTTGTTGCCTAATTTTTTTTCACATGTTGTGTAGTTTGTCTAAAATTTCAATTTTTTCATTTGATTTTAAAATATATTAATTTTAAAATAAAACTGCACCGAAACCATTTCATCTAAACTTATAAGAATCCTTGGCCAAGGATCATTTGAAGTAGCTCTGAAATCACAGCAAGAACAGTTAAAACAAATTCGGAAAGATTGCGGATTCAGAAAGAATGAATTGCAGATCCACACCGAGAAAAAAATATTCTTTATTCAAGAGGATTCCTCCTATTTTGATGTGATTTTTCCTCTACAATATGGTATGAAAATTATTCCTCTCAATTTGAGAGGATTCATTACTTTTGAAGAGGATTATTCTCAAATTATGAGGATCCTCCTTAAGGGAGAGGAAAACTCCTCTTAAATAAAGAGGATCCTCTCAGGCCCGGCTTGAGGCACGGGCAAGCTGGGCAGCTGCCCAGGGCGCCGTCGAAATAGGCCTTGTCTTTGTCATATGAGGGGGCGCCAAACACTTGTTTGTCCACTTGTTTGCCCAGGGCGGCAAATAGCCTCGAGCCGGGCCTGGATCCTCTAAAACGTTTCAAGTGAAATCCTCTTATTTGGAGAGTATTTCATCTAACTCTAAATATGATACATTAGGGGTTAGGTTTTTTGTTCAAATAAATACATATATAGTTTTAATAAGAACAGTATGGAAATTTATTCAAATTACTTAAGACTAATTACAATAAATGCTAGATACGATCTATATTAGAACTGAATGATAAAATAATTACTATTATTCATATTATTATATAATACTTCATTGTGTGTGGCCTCTTTCATATAGCGTTCAACTTATTAATATCTTTTGTTACATCAGAACAATTTGAATCTGATCTGACTCCTAATCAAGATTATTTTCGTTTTGCATTGAATATTATTGATTCATTTTAAAGCAGATGTGGAGATGTAAAGGAAAAAAAAGGTAAGATTTACGTTTCTAAAATTAAATTATTGTCTATTTTGGATATTAACAAATTAGTTGATTTATTATAAAAAAGTTTTTTAAACTTCTGCAGAAGAAACCTAAATATTCAATTTTATATTTACAAAATAATGTCGTTGAGCCAACAAATCTGATCATTTTCAAATTTAGCAAAAGTATATTCTTTTGAAATTTTTACCTCAACATACTTCTTCTATACGGGAATGGAGGAAGAAATATTATATTGATGAAATCATATATAATCTGTACACCATAATACCACATGCATAGATAAATGGGAAAAGTGAACATTTACTTACTTGAAAACGACTCCACGTACATACTAAGGCTCGGATTTTCTAAGAACGTAATCAGTTCTTCGTCCACCCTTGCTCAAGTTCAACAGGTCACCCAAATTTGACTGAATTTGACACTAGACTAGTAAGTTATAACGATCGTTCGACTGCGCATGCGCAGTCAAACTGAGTTCGGATCTGAGAGTAATTCCTCTACAAATTGAAGGAATATATCCAATCTAAAAGGAAAATGCAAAACGATTCCTTTCGCCATCTCTCTTCTCGAAAAAAGAGGAACATCCTCTCATTTTTAGAGTAATATTCACCTTTTCAGAGGAAAATGTGAGAGGGTTCAAGAAGAGGAATTCTCCTCTCAAATTAAGGATATTTTTTTCCTGTGCAGAATGATATGGAATCGATCAGCATTGCAGCGAATTACTGATAACGGTATCATTTAGTTAGAGTAAATTTGAATCAGGACGCATCAGGAGTGAGAATTGAACCCACAACTTCCTCTTCAAAATAATTTTACATTTGACCTCAAGCTGAAAGCACTCACTACAATTTAATTATCAAACCAACTTATTGTTTCGGTGAGTGATTGATGTTTGTTGTAAGTTATGATTAATGTTTCGGAATAATCAAGTAGAATGAAATCATCGAGGATGTGATGCTCAAATCGGAGGCGTTGGCTCGAAACTTGCCGAAAGGCCGAAACTGCCGCTGTTGCGGAATTACTCGTCCGGGTCTGGTCCCACGGGACTGAACTTGTCCGCGACAATTTCAAACTTATTTTAACATTCATATAAGCCCCCGTCTACTCGCGTAACCCGAGAACTAACCCCCCAGCAGAGAAAGCCAAGTCCTGGCTGCTCTATGCTGTGTTAAGGGCGTGCGAGCATAAGGGTGTAAGGTTGGATTTACATAAGATTATGCGAGCGTTTCTCGTTACTTCGACGAAGGGATTGAAAGGAGGTGACGTTGCCTGCTATCACACTCTTGGGCACCCTAGTCTTCGACTGATAATTAGATCCAAGTGAGATTTTCTCGTAAGTTATACGAGCCATCGGAATTTAGATGTTACACATATATTTCAACCTACCGACGCGACGGAAATACCTGCGCGGTGAATCTCAACTCGGGCAAATTGCGGACGTTGGGCCATTTCAAGCGGGGACATCAATCGGATGGGTGATTGAAATATGTGCCTGTGTTGTGCATACATTGCGGTTAGCTAATGCCGAGCAGAAGTTTGACGCCAAAGAAGACTGGGTACATACAATCGTATGAAATGTTCAAATTATCAGATTGGCAGTCATATAACTGGCTTTTACTCAGGAAGATGGATCTGAGCAGTTTTCCTCTCCCCTGGCGAAACATCTAGACAAATACGAGTATAGATTCTCCCAAAAGAAATTGAACGCAGCCACAGGTAATCACATAGTGTGAAATTATTCATATGTAAAGAAATTCTGAGCGCACCTTAGGAGAGTGAAGTTTGTCCGTCGATAAATGTCGTAGACAGACAGGTGTGTGTTCTAATATGTTTTTTTTTCAAACGAAAGCATAATACAATAGGTTTTATCCCAGTGCTATCTACGAGACTTGAATGAACCAGCATATTTATAGTAATAATATTCCAACCTATTCTATGGAAGAAGCGAACATTTTATAGACATGGATTCATAAAAAGTTGAGCAGTGGTAACTTTGCAAATAGAAAACTGTGCAGTAGGGTGGTCCAAAAATGCATTGGAAAATTTTTTTTTCGAATTTTTATGCAAAACCCCCGGAAATTCGTTCGAATCCACAAAAAAATGAACGCATTTTTTTCTTGAAAAAAGAATATGTTTCACCACTTCTCTTCATAATGAGTCACAGAATGCGGATAAAATATTTCTTTTCAAATATCACCCCCATAAGTCTGTTTTATAGGGTCCCAAAAAACCCTCATAAGTGAAAAAATGGGTTTTTCGAGTTTTTGGCGCTAATTATAATTTTTTGCGGTTTCTTTAACGCAGATTTTTTCATACACATGAAATACTACTTTTTACTGATAATTAGATGCTTATTTCAATTGTTCAAACAATTTATTATTGTTTTTAGCAACTTTCTTTTAGGAAAGGGTTAGAAAGTCAAAGTTTTTTGTGAATTTTTCAACTCATTTTCAACGTTTGAGTTAAAGTGATCTAATAATCAAATAAAGCTAACAAAAATAATTGTTTAAACAATTTGTTATTGATCATACCAATATTCTCTTAGAA
Organism: Neuroterus valhalla; assembly: GCA_011762715.2. Classification (NCBI taxonomy): domain Eukaryota; kingdom Metazoa; phylum Arthropoda; class Insecta; order Hymenoptera; family Cynipidae; genus Neuroterus; species Neuroterus valhalla. Next base: position 1,747 of record WSXT02040826.1, on the reverse strand, counting down.
TAATACTACAAAGTTGCGGTTTTCTTTGAAATTTTCAACTTTTTGTCAACTTCTTACATGAAGTAAATAATTATTTTATTTTATTTAGCAAAAATAATTGTTTAAACAAATTTCAATTGTTTATAGCTATCTTCTTTTAGATTAACACTACATAGTTGCGGTTTTTTCCTGAAATTTTTTACTTTTCATCACTTTTCAATCAGATTAAAGTGATAATTAATTTATGTCCGAAAAACAATTGTTTAAACAATTTATTATCATTGCTCATAATGTTTTCTGTGCTTAATGATAGAAACTTGTGGTTTTTTTCTGAAATTTTTAACTTCTTGCCCACTTTTCACATTAAAGTGAGTTAATATTTTATTAAATTTAACAAAAATAATTGTTTGAACAAATTATTATTGTTTATGGCCATCTTCTCTTAGATCCCTGCTAAAAAGTTGCGGTTGTTTTTGAAATGTTTAACTTTGCTTTACCTTTTCAGTTGTGAACAAATAATAAACAAACATTAGAGAGAATCATATTTTGAATAGTAGAGTAAAAGAGGGTAATGTCGTGATTTGGTGTTTTTGACTGAAGGAATTAAATGATATACCAGCCGTCTGTAAGGTAGGTTCCTTGTATGACTGACGGAACTCATGAATACAATACTAGCGATCTTTATTTATTTGTGACAAAAGATATGACGTTATTTTAAAAACGTTCGTTGTCTGTACGACAAAGGTGTTTTTTTGTTAGAGCAAAAAATTTATTTCCCTCGCCGGGAAATATACGATGTAAGAATTTTCCTGAGCAAAATCTCCCCCTAAAGAAGAATAGTGTTTCATTTTTGGAAAAATTTTGTTTTTTATCGAGTTTTCAAAGTTAACCTGAAGAATGCCCGTTGGGGAAATGTCGTGAATTTGCTTTGGGGAAATGTCGTGAATTACACAGAGTAGAAGTAAATTTAATATACTCATACTTAGGTCAATTTTTGTTAATAAAAAATCTTGAATCTTTAAGTTTTCCGATAAAATTAAGTTTTTTAAGATTGGAAAAATTTTTTTCGCAACTGAATTGTGAATTTTTTGGAAAATCGTAAAAATTTAATCGAATTAATGTAATTTCTTATTGATATTAATAAAAAAAATAAAACAAAGCTTCACTATTGACAAAAATTTTTATAAATATTTTGTTCCAATGCAACCATTTTTATAAATACGTAATAATATTTTATTTTATTATATCAAACCAGGACCTATTATTTCTTCCACATTTTGGCACCTTTAATGCGCTCGAAAAGTAATTCACGACATTTCCCCCCAAATTTCGATGGGGGTATTATCGTGAACTTTTTTTTTTGTATCCTACACGAACACCATTTCTTGTTACAAAAATGTTGTTTGGCATAAACCTAGTCAAGGTAATTTTAAGCAAATTATTTTTGTTTTTTTTCCAATGTTCAAAAAAAAATTAATTTAAACAAAAAAGCTGAATTCATTTAGTGGAATTTGAATTTCAAATTTTCTACTAAAATTATGGATCTTCAACGCAAAAATTGAATTTTTCATAGAGTAGTTCACTTTTCAACCAAAGAGTTAAATTTTCGACCTGAAAATATAAATTCTTGAACAAAAATATAATGGATGATTTTTCGTAGAAAATGTTGATGCATGTAGTTGGCTTTAGGATCAGTTGAATTGAAACCAATAAGTCAACATTTTCTACGAAATTTACTATTGAGGGTCAATATAACCACCCCACCCCC
>WSXT02040815.1:0-13347 GCA_011762715.2 Neuroterus valhalla | reverse complement strand
CCAAATTCGTCGGAGCAGGTGTTTGTATCTGCTTTGGAGAACCTCTTTTACTGATGTTATATCCTGAATGCGGCTCTTTCCTGCGCTAAGGTGTCTAATAGCACTTCGGTCAACAAGCTCAGAGTCCTTTTCTATATATATATATGTATATTTATATTCTTTATTATTCATTTTTTGCTTATCTCTTGAGAGATTTATATAATCTCAGTACTTGCCATCATCAATATAACGAGAACAATAATTTACTATTAATTTCAACGTTAACTCAAACTTGAGTTAAAGTTTTGTTTTCTTTGCATAGTCAACACAGAGCGTCAACACTTATAAACTTAGAATAAATGAGTTTAGGTCAGACATTAATCGAGCATTGAACCCCTCACATTCTTAACGAGCAAATTCGATTGAAATTCACAAATCTGACATGATAACATGCCACACTTAATAATTATTTTTTCTGTATTGCAGAATAAACGAAGATTTTCAATTAAAAAAATTTTTTTTATAGAGCCAAAAGTGATCTTGTCTAGGGCCTCAATAGGAGACTTATTATGGATATAATTTCGATTGGAAGGGTTGCATTGCTTAGGGATTAAATGGGACTACTGGGGCACTTTCTACACAGGTCACATACTTCGAGTGCAAATTCAAATGCAGGATTTTCTGAAACGCAAACGAGAAATTCATATCAATCGTTCAGTGGATCATTCTGTAGCGGATCAAATTATCTGCAGATAAGCGCAGGAGATGGTTTTCTGCATTTTTCTTCCAGTTTGGCTGAACTTTCAGCGAGAAATTCTAAGAAGGTCGAAATGTCCAAATTGACTGGATTTGATTGACTTTATATATTGATTCCACCATGAAGAATGAATTTTGAGTCCGAAAGGAAGAATTTTTCACTGAAAAGGTTGAATTTCGGACGAAAGAGTTCTTTTTCAACTAAGGATGATTGATTGTAAAAAAGAACAAGTCAAATTTCCAATGAATTAGTTGGATTCTCATTTTAACAGTAGTTGAATTTTCAACCTTCAAAGATGTATTTTCCACCATGAACATAAATCTTCAATTAAGAAGGACGAATTGCGAATTAAACAATCGAGTTTTAAACTTTCAAATAAATTATGCAAATGAATTTTTAACAAGAATAAAAAGATATTTCCAACCTATCAGTTGACTTTCTAAGTCAGCAGAAAAGAATTTTGAAAAGGACAGAATGAATTTCCAGACCAATAGGAGTTAAGTTTTATAACAAAAAGTTCGTTTTCAACCAATGAAAATTAATTTTCCACCATGGAAGGTAAATTTTTGATTAAAAACTTCGAATTTATGATGAAATAGTTAAATTTTCGAAAAAAAAGTTTTTCTTTAGCCAAGAAAGATGAAATCCCGAACAAGAGAACAATTTTCCTGGCATGAGAGATCATTTTCAAATCCGAAAAGACGAACGTTCAATAAAACAAACAAATTTTTTTCCAAAAAAGATTTATTTTACAAAACAGCCAAATTTTCGACAAAATATTCGAAATTTCAACTAAATTGGGAAATTTTTTAAAAATAGTTGAATTTGTGACACAACAGTTGAGTTTTTACCCGAAAGAGTTGCATTTTTAACCATAAACATGCATTCTGAATCTGAATGGAGCATTTTGAATAGAACAATCAAGTTTACAATGGAAAATTTAATCTTAACGTAATATATAGATGTATTTTCAACAAAACACTTGATTTTCTACGAAAAATACAAATTTTTCAAATCAGCTTGATTCTTGACAAAATAATTGAAATCTTAACAAATAGTTACTCTTCAACCAAACATTCTATCATTGACGCAACAGTTAATTTTTCAACCTGGAAAGATGCATTTCTGATCATGAATATGAATTTTGAATCCACAAGGGAGAATTTAAAAAAAAAAACAAATCAAATTTTCATAAAATAGTTGAACTCTTAACGAAATATGTAAGTGGATTCTTAGAAAAACTTTCGAATCTGTGACCAAAAAATATGAGTTTTATGAAACCATTAAATTTCCAACAAGATAATTAAAATTTTAACGAAATGTAAGAATTTGTACGAAATAGTTGAATTTCCAACCCAATAGTTGAATTTTTGACCTACAAAGATGCGTTTTTAACCTGAAACGTTTTCAATCCAAACAGATGAATTTCAAATAAAAAATTCAATTTTTCAACAAAATGATTATACTTCAAACAAAATACGTTGATGTATTTTCAACCAATAAGAAAAGGCATTTTTAACCCAATAGTTGAATTTTCAAGCCCAGAAGACGAATTCTCAGAAAGACAGTTGAATTTCTGAACCAACGAGTTGGTTTCCAACAGAGAAAATGAATTTTCTTCCATGAAGGATAAATTTTCTATTCGAGAGGATAAATTTATGATAAAATAGTTTTTTTTCGACAAAAAAGTTTTTTTTTCAACCAAGGAAGATGAATTTTTGAACAAGAAAGATGATTATCTAAATTTTCAAGCTACAAAGATGCATTTCTAACCATAAACATGAATTTGTTATCAAAAATGACGATTTTCGAATTCGAAGAATCAAGTTTTGAGGAGTTAAATAAACTTCCAGCACAATGTGTATGCAGATGGATTTTCAACAAAAAAGATGGTCTAATTTTTATCAAAAAAAGTCGTTTTCAAGCCATGAAGATGATTTTTTATCATGAAAGAATTTACCCTTAAAATCCTAGAGGACAAATTTTGAATAAAACAGAATTCTTGAACAAAAAGTATGGATCCCACAAAACATGTTGAATTTTCAGAAAATAACATTCAGATTGTAACAAAATAGTTGAATATTTAATCCAGCAGTTAAATTTTTAACCTACAAAGATTCATTTTTTAACATAAGTATGAATTTTAAATTCCTGAAGACGAATTTACAATAAAACAATCAAATTTGTAACGAAATAAACTTTGGACAAATCATGCACATAGCTTTTTTCATAAAATAATTGAATTTCAAACACGATCGTTGGATTTTCATGCACAAAAATGCATTTGGAAACAAATTGTTTCATTTCCGAACAAAAAAGGAAACTTCGTTAAAAAAAGATTGAATTTCCGAACCAGCGAGTTAAATTCCTACTAAAAAATTGATATTTTTAAAAGAAAAATCGATTTCCATTTGAGAGAACGAATTTTCAACCAAGAAAATTGATTTACTGACAATAACCAATCATGATGGAATTGCGTTCCGTAATACTGGAACTGCGGTGTTCCAACATAGCAGTTGAATCCTCGACCAAAAAGAGAAACTTCCCAGAAACCAGATTGATTTTCTATCTTATAGGAAAATATAAATAAATAAATGTAAATAAAAATAAATTCAAATATAATTATATAAAGGATAGATTCCTAATCAAAAACTGAATAGTTCAATTTTCACATAAAAAAATTAATCGTCAACCAAATAGAATAATTAGGAATCTTCAACGGAATGGTCGAACTTTCAGAGAAGTTGAACTTCTAAGTGAGTAATAAGATTTTCAACTGAAGGGTAGTACATTTTCAACTGAATAGTTGAGTGTTTCAATCAAATTTGAACTTCAAACCCAGATAGATTTTGTATTTTTTTTTTTAGTTAGTTCCTACAGAATGTTATGAAACTCTATCTAACAATGTTAGTATATAATTACACAACAGACCAGAGCACTCTCGGAACAAGAAAAAGCGCAGCAGCTCGGCGGTCAATTCTGTTGCAGCGAGTGTTGCGTGTGTTTCGCTCATGCTTAACAAATATGGCAAAACAGAATAAGAGTCAGCGTTTGTCGATTGAAGGAAAATATCAAATCGTAGATAAAGTGAAAACAGATACTTTGAAATTTTCTACTACGAACGGAAATCAAATGAAAATGGCTTGTACGGCTCTGACTGTGCAGGTTGGAGCACGACTACTTGTAGTCCAAGAGGAAATAGAGACCATGCCTCGGGTTTACCAACAATTGGAATCCCATTGTCTACTGTTTTCGAAAATCTTTGCGCTAACGTGCCGGCTAAACGTGCAGCAGTGGGACCCTGATACGTAACGTCAGTCGAACCTTCCTTTCTATACTGTGAGGTAGACAAGATGGATGCGCTATGAAAAACGATCATGCGCTATTGTGACTATGGGCAGAACTGAATTTCTAGTCCTCCCCCCCCCCCCCTCGTCCATTATACCCCCTTGGTAACCAGAGTCCATTCGTGAGTTGCATAACCTAGAAATGGAAATGAAATCGAGCATTTATTTACTCATCGGTTATTGCATCCCTTAAATATAATTGATTTGACGTTAGTATCATGATCACTCAATGCACGATTCACTCTCATCATTGATGTCAGTCTTTCTGATTACATAGAACGTATTTTCACGCCGCACAGTGGTTCAAAACCCCGAATTTCCGGTGAAAACCCCTAAACATGTAATAATCGTGTTGAAAAGTACATATTCGGTAGTTTTTGGGGTCGCTGAATTTGAAAATGATATTGGTTTTTCAAAATTCAGAATGACGGACACAAAATGGCGGCCGACTTGCGTGAAAAAATAGATAATGAAAGTAAAATCAACTTTGATATCCGTTTTCGGGGTCGCTGAATTCGAAAATGATATTTGTTTCCCAAAATTCAAGATGGCGGACACAAAATGGAGGCCGACTTGCTTAAAAAATAAATAACAAAATGAAGATAAACTTTAATTTACATTTTCGGGGTCGCTGATTTCGAAAATGATATTTGTTTTTCAAAACTGAAAATGGCGGACACAAAATGGTGGCTGACTTGCATAAAAAAATAGAGTATGAAATGGAAATCAACTTTCAATTACGTTTTCGGAGTCGCTGAATTCGAAAATGATATCTGTTTTTCAAAATTCAATCAAGAAATTTCCATCGATTTCCGGAAATTTACGGTAATTCACGGTAATATGATGAAATTGTATAAGATAATTGCCCATCCAATTTTTTATTTTGGAAGAAGTTCATTACATTCAAAACATTAATTTTTATGTCAATTACAAGTAAATAGATAATTAGAGTGGTCAGTTGGTCGTGGGGGCTAAGGCATGAGCTTTGGACCCACGGTACTGTCTATTTGTGGGTTCAATTCCCGCCTCGCTCTCTGGAAGAGCTTCAGCGTGCCACGGATAGTCGTGAGCCCGGTACCTCTAGAGTTCTTTAAGTTCTCCAAGTATTAAGTAGCTGTTGCACTTGGTGGTTCGGAACCCACCGTAAACTGTAGGTCCCCCTCACCCCTGAGTTGGTGGTAAGGTGTGCAAAGGAATAGAGAGAAAATTATGCCGAGACTCTCAAACCCGTAACAGGGAGAGAGTATAAACAAATATTCTAAGTAAATAGATAATTTTATAATAATTTTCGTCAATGATTATAATTTGATTAACACTTACATAAATATATTGATCAAAGTATATTTGGAAAAATAATTTTCTTTGTCTCTATATATTTGGAGAAAGTCGGAAGGAATCACCGTGTACAAATAAGGTGCGATTTGGTCAAAACATTTGACGACAGGGATTAGTATTTTTTGAAATTCCTTCGTCTAAACAAATCTTGAAAGCTCCCTCCTAATTCCCGTATCGCCCATGCGACAAGCCCCTTGCTATGCGCCGCGCCAGGCACGTGATACGGTACGCCGCACGCCTCAAAGAAATCGTTCCCAAAAGAAGACAGGCAAGCTGGGGCAGAAAATTTCAATGCCACTTTATTAGGGACACCTTCTCATGTACAACACAGTGATAATCGAAGCGGCCTGGTGCGACGTGGATAACTGATCCTTTATTGAATTTTGGAATTTTCATTGCGCGAATTAGAAAAAGGAGCGCGAGCATTTCGACATCTCTTACAAAAGCATACATTATTATTTTCACTTCAAACTAGTACAGAAATATCCTACATGCCTTAACGATTAAAATCTATAAGGTCAGGAAATAATGGTCAACTTGCAACTGCTTTTTCCGACACTCACATTTAACTGGGACGCGCGAGACTTTTCAGCTGCGTGACAAGTGTTTGGCGGAATGTTCGACTTTGAGCGTATACCTTGTCGAAACTGATAAATATGAAAATTTGCTCTTTTGGATTTCTCGACAGAAATGCACCTTATACACGTACAGTGAATTTCATCTGGATCAGAAACTGCCAATTTTCGAGGTTTTGACCGGAAATTTGGGATTTTGAACCACTATGCGCTGTCCATAACACTAACTTTTGCTTTTGAGTATTTTCAGTACAGAAACTCCTGGCGCAGAAGTCAAAGTTTGTTACCGGAAATACCTGTGCCAGCGTCACCCCTGTCATGCCTACTGTGTAGTGCGTGTAAGTGACAGGGGTGGCCAAGTGAGTTCGGCATCTGCGATCCACTACGATTCTAGTTACGGAGCGCATATACCGTGTGGCTATTAAATAACCAGACTGATTTTCTGGCTACTTTTTTAGAGCTATGGAAATTATGAGCAAGGTCAGATATTGATTTTTGTACTTTGCTTTCTAATCCCTACAAGTGTCAAGGTTCTGTTTCCTAAGAAGGCTGTGACCTTTGTCTGAAGCAGAACGTGCACCTGTGCTCCGTCGGAATTATGTTGGGTGTATCCAATGGCCGTCGGCCTATTAAATTTTTTTTCATGCTCACCGGACAGAAATCACTTTTTTAAATGTTAAAAAATATGTGCGAAAGGAATTTAGAAAATGAGGACTCACTCAAAAAGCGCTAGAGGTGGAAAACCTCAATGAATCCTTCTTTACCGTGATTTTCCACGTACATCGAAAGAATGTATCATACGTTGAAAAATGCTTCAGAGTTGTTCTAGAATTTGAATCAAATAAACCTATAATCTGTTGTCGAGCGTAGCTGATCTTCTGCAGAATTACTCTATTATCCGAATTAAGGACTATCCAAAACTTTTTTTAGAATTTATTATTTATGTTTTCGATGGATTTTTTCACGTAGAATGAGATATTGCAATCTTTTCCATGATGAAATCTACGTGGAAAGCGCTAGAGCTGAATTGCCACTAAAGACAAGCAGTTTTCTCTATTTTTGGCTACAAGGACTTTTTGAATAGGTCTTTTAATATAATAATACACTCATCTCGAATTATAGGGCCAGTGTCAGGGGTTGGCGGCCCTACAACGAGAGCAATTAAAATACATTAAGAGCCGTATTTATAGTCTCTGAACCGGTGCGTGAATACGTGTGTCGCAAGTCGCTAAGTAAACAACTTCTATACTACGCATAACGGCACTGCCTGTTCGAGCTTGTGGGCCACCGTGCGATGCTCCGGGGGAGTAACAGAATCACTCAGCCGTGAAGCCGGCACTACAACAAGTGGCCCTATAACACGAGATGAGTGTATAATTCTATGTAAAATCTGTTGAACCGTTTCTTTATCGATGTTCACTAATTCAGTAAGTGCTGGTATGCTCAGGTATCGATTTTTCCGAATATTTGCACAAATTTTTCCAACTTTGTTGTCTGTTTTCGATTTTCGAGTACGACCAGGACAGCAATCGTCTTCCGACACCGCTTATCCCTCCTCAAATTTTTTAAACCACTCAAACGCTCCAGAACGAGATGAAGAATTATCAAGATAAATATTCTTAAAGAATCGTGAGTTTCTGTGGCCATTTTGTCAAGTTCCACAAGGAATTCCACGCTTAGGCGTTGTTCTATTTTCACACTCAACATCATTCCAACAGAGCAGAGGCGAAGCACAGGTAGACTTTCTGCTTCAAAGAAAGGTTAAAGCCGCCTTAAGGATCATAGAACTTCCAAATATTGAGAGATAAGAGTAGAAGAACAAAGATCAATATTCGACCTTGCTCATAATTTTCGCAGCGCCAGGTAACCGGCGAGAAAACACAGGTTCACAATCGGTCAACTTTTTCACTCAAGAAGACAGAAGTGTTTTTTTGGAGTAATTTCGCGCACTGAGTTCAAATCCGTAGCTCGTTTCCCGCCATCGGGTCAGGTTTCTGAGATACCTCATGTTAGTAGCATTGCGGTCTCACAACGACTCACAGCTGATCGCGCCAAGACCGTGTTTGTTCCTCGTATTTTTATGGCTTATAGTTCAATCGAAAAATGATTGTAAAAATGCCTTCATGAACGACAACATCAAGATTTACAAAAGATCCAGAGAAACTACACAGGTTTTTGGGATGGAGATATGTTAAAAGATTATTGTTTTTCTCTTATACGTGAAACGAGTGAAATAAAGAAATAATTTTCTGTAAAAATACATGAAACGGCTTTTAAATTTATCTAAGAAGCCTGACATGGCTGCGAAAAATCGACAGCAGATTTGTAATCAGCGTCAAAAGTTACCCTTAGGTGCTTCGTCAAGGATAGACTCTCGCAAAAGCCATAATTCTCTTACACTGATGAATTGTTTGTTGTAATATTTGTCCCAACCCATCTTTAGACCCTAATGGAGGCTCGTATGGCCATCTTCATTCCAAATATTGGGTTGTTTCGAATTGTTCCAAATTAAAAATCAAGTAATTCTTGCGCCTGGAAATCAGCATCGCCTTGCATGCTGAACAGCGGCCATTGGCGTGCACTGCCATGCCAGCCTCGAGTATCCTCGACAAATGCAACGGGTAAAATTATCCATTATCAAAAGAGATAATATTCAACAAAAGAGTTGACTTTTTAGGCTGAAATGACAAATGTTTCAGAAAAAAGACGAACATTGAAACGAAAAACATGAATTTTTATCAATTAAAAAGCAAACGGTTCAATTTTCGACTGAATGGACGAATATAAAAAAGACAGTTACATTTTCCACCGAATCTTTGAACTTTGGAGTTAAAGAAGGTAATTTTCCAAAAGACCTTTGGATTTTCAGTCCATTTTGTATTAAATAGTTACAGTTTTCACGAAAAATATTAAAGTTGATATTCCATCCGACGCAGCATTCGAAATTTCAAATAAAAATCCGTTTAATCGAACTATAGAGAGATGAATCGTCTAAGAAAAATATAATTGTCGTTATTTCAAACAAAAAAATGTTTCGATATTGAATCAGGCACAGTTGAATTCTATTATCTTCAACCAGATAAGATTATCGAGCTGAAAAATAAAACAAATCTCAACACTATTGTTATTTTTTTCCGAAATAGAAGGCACATTTTATCGAAAACATTTCTATTTTCGACAAAAATAATAAAATTTTGAATCAAAGAGTACAACTTTCTATCAAAATAGTTTATCTCAACAAAAAAACATCCATTTCTACATTATACGGAACAGATGAATTTGCAACAGGAATGAAATTTAACTTGCGCCCAAGTATTCACATTTTTGATTGGGAAGATTAACTCAGAACAGGAGAAGAGAAGAATTTCTAACAAAAAAATAAGTTTTTTCAACCAAACTATTGAATTAAAAATGACGATAAACTTAAAATCATTAATGGAAATTCATAACAAAATGGTTGTGATTTGTTTTTTTTTCAACTAAATAATCTTATCTGGTTGAAGATACAACTCTCTAGCGAAAAAATCGTCCATTTTAGTTTTAAAATTAGTTTTTCCAAATTCAAAAGTTTGCTTAAAAATTAATCTTCCTGGTGAAGGGGTCCATAATTATGTTGAAAATGTTCCTTTCCTAATAGAATTCAACTGTGCTTGATTCAATATACAAAAAAATGTTTTGTTTGAAATAACGACAATTACATTTTTCTTAGACACTTTTGTTGAATATTATCTCTCCTGGTAATGAATAAGTTTTCTTTTTCGGTCGAACTTTAAAACATTTCATTGTGAATGAAATATATCTCGACGCATTCATTCAACCCATCGCAAGGCCGGCGCCAAAAATACATTTCAAAATTTCTAATAATACGAATCATGGTATTACGCCCAGTTGCGAAATTTTTATTGCCAACGGTTCAGGGTCGACATAGACGCTGCCCGTTGCATGTGTCAAGGATTCGAGGCCGGCATGGCAGTGCACGCCAATTACCGCTATTCAGCATGCAAGGCGGCGCCGATTTTCAGGCGCAAGAATTACTTAATTTTTATTTTAAACAAAAACAAACAACAACGCAATATTCAGAAAGAAGAAGCATATAGTAGCCTGCATAAGGGTCTAAAGTCATGAGGTGGGACAAATATCACAACAAACAATTAATCAATGTAAAAGAAATATGGCTTTGGCGAAAGCCTATCCTTGACGAAGCACCTTAAGAACTGGTTCCAGCCGCTTGGGTACAATGTCCTGTAAACTTTTGAAATTAGTCCTGTTATTTAATAGCCATACCTCGAACATTTGACATAAAATGAACTGAACTAACGAGCTGGTATGCATAGGAAGCCCTATTATCGTTCTGACGTCGCAGGGTGTCCCCAGAGAGAGAAACTTAGGAAGGATAAGGATCTCCATATGTGGGGAACGATGTCCCATAGGTTGTCGACTGACACCCCATAACCCAGTTACATCCTCAAGTGGTTCAGAATGAAGCACTCACCCTCCAAGTACGCTGTGACGAAGAAACAAATGCACCTCTTTTTGAGTGGGTAGATGTGTCCGGATCACAATTCCTCTCATAGAAGGCTCACGTCGAGGGTGTTGGCAGCTGGACGGCTCGATTTTTACTCCCACCCTATTAAATCTTCGATTACGTCCCCATTTCTCTCCCTGCCACGGTTTTTCCTTTACAATCGCGTTTGCTTGGATAAAGACGATAAATGGCATAACGCCACTTCGCATACCACATGAACAAGAAATTTCTCATAAAACCCTAGAGCGGAAAATGGCCTAAGGGTGAAACATACTAGGTTGGTTCGTCGCAATCTTCCTTTAATCGTGCATCATTTTTACAATCGAATGCTAATGGGATTTTTTCCGGATTATTCCTGTCTGGCCGTCTTGACGGAACATTTTAAGGTGTTAAGTTAATAATTAATCCATTGCGATAGAGAATTCAACTGGTTTTGTTTTAGAAATTGATACACTTCATGGTTAAAATATCGACTATTACATTGTTCGATAAGGAGTTACCTTTTTTGAATGAAACTGGAAATACTTCAATGAAAAATCATTCTTTGGCTGAAGATTCGTCATTATTTCGAAAATTCTTCTCTTCAGCTGAAAATTGTACTGTTGAGTATAAAGTTAGTTTTTTTGGGCCGTAAACTATTTCCTCAACTGGAAATTTAACTATTGCTTTTTCGGTAAAAAATTCGCCATTTTTATTCGAAGATGTTCTTATTTTTTTTAGGAATAATTTACTTTATGGAAAGTGAGATACAAAATTGCTCAAAATATATATTTCGAAGTATCGATAAAAAAATTAAAAGTTCCGAAACTAGTTATTGCAAAACCCATTATCTCTAGCTCAAGGGGTCTCGAAACATTGAGAGGTGATGGAAACTTGATGAAAAAAAAACTTCCTTCGAATGAATCTAATACTTCCCATCATAAATTATGAGAATGTAAACACTCATATTTTCCCGCTACACTATAGGTGTAATTAAAACTGTTTGGTGAAACTTGTGAGGGTCATTTTAAGATGATAAACTTTGCTGGTGGAAATGTTATTGCATTCTGTTTTTTTCACCTATCAATTTCAATTTTGAATTTTCTTGTAGAATCCCCCACGCTTGACACGAAAACTATTATCCCTGTTGGAAAAAAATTTTGTAGAACTTTCCGAAACCAATAAATTTGGTCTCTCTTTTCTTACATTCTCATTTTGAATGAAAACTTCAAAAGTTAGAGCACTTTCAACATTTTTGAGACCATTTTTCCCGATTTCTGATGATTTTGTTTACAGTTCTATGTTGTGCTTAAAAATTTGAACAATTCATCTTCACGACTTTTTTCGTTAAAAATAAAATTGTCAGAGTTATAGAATTTCCAAAATTCAAAAATTGCAAACGAAAATAAGGATTCTACGCTAAACAACGCACGATATGAAAAAAAAGTGTAGGTAAGAAAAACGCTGCTTTTTGGTGCCCTACAAGCTTATTATAAGAACTTTCCGAATTTTTTTGGGAGATTGAGAATTCCAATCTTTACCGTACAAACAGGAATAAAAAATCAAAACTTTCATTTTTTGGTGAAACTGTGCAAGATACGTAAAAAGACAAAATGACAAAAGTTGTGCACACAAAAAATATCAACAAGTGTGTTGATAATTACTTTTCAATAGGACGCGAATTTTCTGTTCTATTCATAGGAAACAATACTAAAAACAAGAAAAATTCAATTCTTTGTCGAAGAACACAAGCAGAGGAAACCCGGAAGGGGCGAAAGCTATTCATCTAAAGAAGAGCTAAAAATGTTCTATTATAATCGTTCTTTGATGAGATACGTCGTTTTTGGAAGAAGTCGATATTTTGGGGTTATTTTGTGGAACATCTTTTTGTCTTTCGATCAATTTAAAATGGAAACATTTCCTCAAAAGATGTTATAAGTGTTGTACAACTCCTTTCCAGGAGGCTGTCACGATTATTATGATTATAGTTCACAACTTTTCTCTGCGGAAGAAATGTGAAACTGCGGCGCTGATCGCCTTTCGCTAAATTGTTGATTTGAATATCAAATAAGAGTCGAACGATATCTTCTAATTTTATCAGAATTCATTTACTGTTTCACTTTGAACTTTCCCTGATTTATTACTTTTTGCCACAAAGGAACACTATTTTCCGGAACGGTAAAAAAATATATCTCTTCCTCATCTTTGTCTTTTTTCGAGATTCCCAGATCAGGATCAGGATAATGATTTGGCGCAGGATTTCAAATTTCCAAAAATTTACGGTTTTCCCCAGTCAATTTTACCAATTTTCCTGGACAGCTATTAGTAACATATTCATGTTACATTGGAAACTTAATTAATTTTGAAAGAATACTGAAATTTTCCACCGAGGTCCGGTTGAATTTCAAACCAAGATGATGAATTTTCAACTAAAATGATAAAAAATTAACTAGAGAACTTCAATTTTTAAACCAACAAAATATTTGAATCTCGAACTGAAAAAATAATTTTTTTCAACCAAGGATAACTGTTTTAGCTTGAAAACCCGATTTCAAACCAAACAAGAGAGTTTTTTACTAAAAATATGAATTCTCCACTACAACTAAGAAAATTTCCAATTCAAATAAGTTAAATTTTCATTTTAAAAAATTGCTTATAACAAGAAAAAAAATAACTTTCAACAAAAGAAAAAGTAACTTCTAAACAAGTTGTCACATTTTTAAACAAAATAATGCATTATTATTGAAATTGTCAATTTTTAATTTTAGTAGTTGAATTTCCTACTTGGTGGGTACCTATCACCACTACGTAGCGCGTCCCCAGGTTGCGGATAGAGGGAAGGCCCCTGAG
>WSXT02040804.1:0-13347 GCA_011762715.2 Neuroterus valhalla | reverse complement strand
CCCCCTTCCCGCTCGCCTTCCTTCCCCCCACACTTTGTTGTTTGGGGGGGGGGGGGGGGGGGGTTTCGGGGGTATAGATTGTTCAATCAGGTGAAAAAAGTACTCCACTATTTCCTGGCTAACCCTAAACACGTATTACCAACTCCGTTGGGGGGATATACCCCCCCCCTGCCCCCCATATCTACGCCCCTGAGAAGACGTCTGATCGACGTTAGGAATTAGAGTCCCGCTGCTGTTCAGAAATGGATTCGCCAATAAAGGCTTTCATAAACAGACAAGCTGAACTGGAAGATCTTTCCAGTTGATGAGACATAATCAAAAGCTTATGAAAGTCAGAGATGCAAGAGAATCATGCTGCTTACTGGAAACGGAAAAGTACGAGACCCGCACGTACCGTGCAGAAAACTCTGTGAAATCTTCACAGAAATCTACACAGCCCTTCTGGCTATTCGAGAACAATGCGCAACTCATCAAGTTGTAGGCGGGATCTTCAAAATTACAATAATGATTCACACAATGGCTTTTGTCCGACAGCTCTCCCTAAACACATGATTCGACAACTTTGAAGTCTTACGTAGCCACACGAAGAAGCTGCTGGGATTCAAATCGCCATATTATGGCTTACATGAAATTCGTTTTATATTATTAGGAAGTCATCTGTAGAAATGTGGGACACCTTCAATAATCCTTATGTGAGTTTCGCATCGACAGCGATTAGTTTCTTGATATTTGCTCAATATGAAAATCACCTGAACCATCGCTGCCTAATCCACTTGATTCTCCTAGTGGTTACTACTTCCATGTGAGTATACGATGCCAGAACATTGGATTCATACAAGGTTGGATTATCATCCTTAAGTTACAACTTCTCAACATTCTTGGCAAGATGATTCGAGAGGATTAGTAGAAGAAACCAAAGGACATAACCAGCGAGGGTATACAGGTAGTAGCCCAAGCTTAGGCGGTTACCTCGACTGTTATTTAAAAAAGGGACAAAGATCACTGCAAGTACCCAGTAGACAAACATGGTAAAATAAGATGAAGGATTTAGTTGCACTCAGGTCTTTGACCATTGCGGTCACTTTATTTGAGAAGGGGGGAAGGAGTGAAGCGCTATGACATGTCGTGTATCTGGACTCAACCACTGAGATGAGAGGAGTTATAGAGACTACATCCAAACGGCCAACTGGTGCCTATAGGATCCAGCTTTGAAGTAATGCAAAAGAGGTTCCTAGCCGTGGTCTGACACACCAGAGGATTTGAGTTCAATGGGATATATTCCAGTCAAGTCCCACAATCCGTGCATAAACGCATTCGCACCTCCCCTACAGTTTAAAAGAAAAATGAAATCAATTTATGACAAAAAGATATTGCAAGAACGAAGATCAACTGCATTCAAAAATAATCTTAACCATTGATGAAATGAGAAAAAGTGACTCCTAAAAATTCAAGAACGCTGTTTTGCCATTATCTAATATTCTCTTATGGAACAGGAAGAGGGTTTTCGGTGGAAAATTCAGAAAAAGAATTTCGTCGCAAATGATTCCGTGAGAGGTAAAAATAGATTTTGCACATCAAGACAAGAGTAAAATCAGAATGGAATAGACTCCAATTCAATGTGGCGAGTTAATTTTTTTCACGTGCAGGTCATTTCCCACAGTGAGAGTATTCCGTGAAATCAAGATATAGAGTAAACTTAGTTTCTACGTTATATTAGCAGTTTTTATTCCCTTAATGAATATTCTAATTACATCACAAACGTATATGAAAACTCAAAATTTAATTGACGAAGTCCAATCCGTGGAATCTGAAACATTACTCAATTTTATTGCTTTTGTCTGAAAAGAGGATTTCTATTTATTGTTATTGGGGTTATATTGGCATGCGGCGTGTAGAGTAGTGAGTTGTTTCGATGGCATATGGTGGCTCATTACGCTCTGCCACCCAAACTGCACCATTCTCACCCGTCTGGATAAGATCTATCATCGCAGATGCCACCTTTTCTGGCCTGCAAAAGAAACGAACATTTTGGTAATAATGCTAACAATAACTGTTCCTTAGGACTTTATAGGATTCCGAGATAGAATATTACCCATATTTACTCGAATCGCGCAAGCAACCCAGGTGTCTAGTTAAATGGAAAATGAGGAAATAGAAACAAGGTGCTTTACAATTCAAAAACATTTGACATCTATATAACCACACAAGAAAAGTTAAAGCCTAGGACTTTCGGTAGACATGACGTTGAATCAACAAAATTACTCCTCTGCAGAACAATGTTCTTAGCGTGGAAAGAGATTTATCTTTCAAGGATTCCTTGTTTCATTTTGTAGTATTTATATGTAAGAACAACATCACCTGTAACCTGGTACAGGTTGGCCAAGAAGTGAACTATAATTTTTACGAAACGTCGGCAATATTGGTGATTTCGCCAGAGATCAGGACACGAATAACCTCCTTTAATTATTGTGAATCAACGCTAAAGCATCTAATCTTATATCGAAAAAAGTACTATTTATCTAGCTTAGCTCACGTAAAAATTTTGGATACGTGAGGTTTTTCCATTTTTCAAACATCAGAATATATCGCGGAGTCTGAGTATATCAGGAATGAAAATTTAGAATTTTCATTAATATAAACTTATGTTCATTAATCATTTGGTCACCTCAGTATTTTAACCACAAAATTCGACTTGAGCAAGTACAAAACAGATTCCTACGTTTTGCAGCTAGACAACTAGGGATACTGATGCTCAGGCGCGATCACGATTATAGCGGTATCAGAGCACTATTGAATATCCCAAAAATCAACTCGAGATTTATATTTGCTGATTTGATGTTCTTATACAATTTACTGAATAATGTGATTGACTGTCCGCAAATCCTGAGTGAAATTAACCTACACGCACCTTCGAAAGCATTGAGAAGTAACATTCTGTTCAAAATAAATTACCATCGAACCAGCTATGGAGCTGACTCTGTTATCAGTAAAATTTGTAATGAAGCGAATTGATATGGTTCAAACATTGATTTTTCCGACCCATCAACAACGCACATTAGGACTGAGCTCTATAAAACTATTAATAACCTAGCCTAAGTTGAGCCTATTGTTTTAATTAGATTTAAGATTATGGCCAGACTGTGGAAAAAAAACATCTGATTGCTGTACAAAGGGTTCGCCCGTTTATATAGAATAATTAAATAGATAAATATCGTCTATCCTCTCCAGGAAGAGCATTTTCAGGATCCTCTCATCCGATCTGAAGATTTATTGAATCATTTCGATGCTTCTTTGTAAAGTTTGCGGACAATTTCACCAAATCAAAAGTAAAACATTTTCTAGCAAGTCATGCAATTTCGTTGGAAATTCTTGTAATCTCTTTAGCTATCAGAGAAAATTTACATTTAATTTCGAGCTTTAATAATGGTATTTGTAGTAAAATAGGCAAAAAATAATTTCTTGACATTGATTTCTAATTGCGGAAAATTGTAAGTTTACGATGAAGTAAAGATACTGTTAAACTCTCCTTCAAATCTATTAATATCTTCTATCTCCTCAAGTGCAATGAATATGGGAAAAATTGAATTAGGGCGTAAAACATATGAAGAAATAAATTCCCATAATCCCCAATTTTTCCATACATGTAGAACTATATTCCTCAAGAACTCGTAGAAGTATCAATCATATATGTATTGAAAATTTGTCGAGACTTACAGATGAAAAATATATTAAAAATGTTTTCCTAATTTTTTTTCTACTTTTATCCAATCAAGAGCAGAAAATGACTCCAAGAAAGAATCATGACTACTAATCAATAATTTGATAATTGTTGTCAGCTCCACGAACCTTGGAAGATTCTACGGTTACTACTTTAACAGAGCGTTTTACCGCCTGCGTGTGTCAAGAGAATCGATCAAATTCGAAGTTCTCAACATCCTAGTCATCTGATAAAAGTTTGACTTCTTCTGTGGTATACTGAAGTCATTCTAGAATATGATGTCTGAGTAATGCTGCGCATCGAAGTTGACGTTTGATACCATGGATTGTCGAACCGATTGTCATTTGAGTTTGGTGTTAGCGTTAATACATGCAGTCGTGGTCTAGTGACCACGGGCGATGCTTAAAACAATGCAGGATTGACTGTAATGATTACAAGCGATGGCGTCCAGGGGGTTGCAGGAGCAATAAGAACTACGCTCACGTCGATTGAACGATTCATGCTCTGAGAGGATACCTGCACTTCGGATAAGTGCAGAGAGGCTCGTGCAATGGGCCGACTAGCGAGAGCAGGTAGATGGACTTGAGGAAGTAGACACGTGAGAATCCCAAGGGACATCAGTATATTGCTGGTTCTAAGTATGAGGGACGATCATATAATAAAGTGCTTCAACTTTACTTCTTAGTCGTTATCCAAACGAGGAATATGTGAAAAACAAATTGTAAACCTTTACTACAGGGGCACATATGGTCACCGGAAGGCTCCAAAACAGAAAAGGGCGTGAAGCAGGAATCTACAACAGTGCAGGAAGGAGGTCGAACGGAATTCCGCTTTGACGGCATGCCACTGTCGTCCAGGCGGAGGTCCTGGCTTAACTCCGCTGCGCTAAGAAATTTATAAAAGAAGACACGGCTGGCAGGCAGATCACAATTTGCTCAGATAGCCAGTCGACATGAACTGCACTGGGAAAACCAGACATGACATCAGAGCTTGTCAGGGAATGCAAAAAAGTATCGAACCAACTGACAGGAAAGAATAACGTGAACCTGATATGGGCTCCTGATTACACTGGAATCAGAAGAAATGAAAGAATGGACCAGCTGAAGAAGAGGGATGCAGCAAGTGATTACATGGGCCTTGAACCAATACTGGGACTAGCGTCTTGTTGCATCAGAATAGTGATCAAAAACTAGACCCACACAAAGCACCGAGACTAATAGAAGCAAATATTGGGTACATACAGGATGGACAAAGCTAGGGAACCCTGAGTTGACCCAAGAAATATCTAAGGTTGGTGGTTTGAATGCTCACAGCGCACAACCCCTTGCCCTAATACACGCATAAATTGAGATATAATCTCACGTCAGAGTACAGGAAATGCGGCAAAGATGACGAGATTTCCTTGCCTGTCCTACGCCAATGCCCGGCATTAGCCAGGTTCAGGAAGTAAACCCTTGGGGAATGTTTTATGAAACCACAAGTCATACCACGGCCTGATTTCATAGGTTTCAATATTCAGCATATCTTCTGTAAATTTTTTAATTCGAAGCTACAGAAGTAAAAAATTCTGGGAATCGCAGACTCATCGGATACCTCGTTGAAACAGAAAAATATGTTTGCTGGATACGTATTGGAAATGACGCAAGTGATTTAAAAGTTATTACACAAGAGAATACTGAAAGTTTTCCAACATAGAGACATAAGACTGTACATACCATTGGTGGAATAAGAAAATCAGGAAATACCACACTCTTGCTAGATTTGCAAGGAAAAATTGTTGTATTCCTGCTTGTGTCACATCCACTTCATATTGTGGCGAAGGAAAACATAATGCACTCACCATTGAAGCCTATTTGCCCCCACTGAGGGCAAATAATGTCTCCTTAACGAATAAAATTTGCTACTTCCTAAATGAGGTTCAGCATAAGGGGATTTTCGTTGACTGTAGTGCATGTTTAGTAATCGCTATCATTTGTTCATTGCTTTGTAAACGTCTTTTGTTTGTTATTGAAAGCGTATGTAGAAAATTAATTTTGGTCGTTCATATGTATACCAATTCCAATTCCAATTTTAATGCTTCTTCTTGTAGTCATTTCACTGCGATATTATGGAGTGGTCACTTCATTGTAACTCTGTTCCGTGACTTTTAGGGTTACCCGTACAACTAGGGTTGTGAAAATTAGACTAATATCCATATTCCTATTTGGGGTATGTTGGAAAACAATAAGAGAGACGTGAAAAGTGATAACCTTCCCAAAATTCTACTAGCAAATAGTCGAGACCACCCCAAAACGAAACATTTTTAATATTTTAAAGAACAAAAAATTTATAATTTTTATGACGCAATCCAAATAGATCCTTTGTTATTTTCATTGCTGGTAGGGCGACCAAGAATAACACACTTATTTAATTTTCTTCCGTTTTGTTATGAATATCATAATTAATATGTGTTAACTAGAACTAAAGGTTCTTGTATACATAGGAACTGTTGTTGATTTATAAAATAATATTAAATGCTTTTCTCTTACGCTTGCAAGATGACTTTTCCTAAGCCAGTTGTAAGATTCTCCTTTTCCATAAACTCTAAAGTCTTATCTTTGCATTCTGTAATAAGCGGCGTTCTTGTTATCCCAGGACACATCACCAAAACGCGTACTCCATTTTTCTCACAGAAATCCTATATTGGGGAACAAGACAAGTATTATTATCATACCATTAAACCGAATCATTTCAAGAGTGAGCGTATCTCATTCGTTGCTAGCTTTACTTTTACTACTAAGGATTCCGTGATTCATAATAGAGAGGTAAAGAGAAGGAAGCAGTAATAAAAGAAGAAATAGCTTCATATTATTCTTGAAGTCACTTGATGATTATTCAAACTTTGTTATCTTACAACACTACTCTAACACAAGTTGCTGATTAAGCTCTCTAGAATATATATAACTAAGTCCTCAACTACAACGGTTTAGACACAAGTGTACTAACAAACCATTCAACAAAAAAAAAAACATAAGCAAAATTCACTAAAACCATATCTATCCGGTACAACTTTAACTTGAGCTGATGAGTATCTAAAAATGTGTCGGCTCTTGTCAGGAAAAAGGAAGGCTTTTCTTCGCCGGATCTCATTTCTTCCAGGTCCTAATGCAGCTTACTTACTCCAATCCTACTTCTTTCAAAAATTAGAATTGGATGGTCTCAGAGATAGCGAAAGATTGACACTGGATTTGATGAAATCAGACAATTAAGGCAGTGGATAATATCCAAATAAGTCGGAGGAACAGATTTGCATGAAGATGCAAGGAATAGATTTGGATAACACAAGAGTTTGTTGGAAGGGATGGAAAAGTGAGTAAATAAACAAAGAATGAGCTGCAATTCACAAGAATCAAGACTGTGATGGATTGCGATGTCCTAAAATGAATACATCATCCTTACTGTTCCCTTCTCTCAACATTAAAATTTACTCAAAAGAGAGAATCATATAAATTTTACAGTTTCAGCCGTTCTCTTCACATCATACTGACCTTCATACCGAGACTAAACCCAATGACAGCATGCTTCGTTCCAGAATATATTGGAAAGTGTGGAGTTGGTGTTAAACCAACGATGGACGAGACATTTACTATTGTTCCGCCCTCTCCACCTTTGTGTTTTCCCATATGATGTAGGGCTAAAAGGCTTACCCGGATAAGAGCTTTCTGAAGTAAAATCAAACGTTTCATCCACGATAAATGCCATTCTCAAATTTCATAGAATTTTTTGATGAACTAGTTTTAAACTAGTATCTTCGGTTCGGTTAAATAATGAATATAGGAAATGGCAATGCTGATTCTTGCAAGTACCTGCTACAGCAATAATAATGCATGCTGTCATATTCGGAAAAATTATTCGAAGTCCCGGCATGTATGAGTAAAAAAATAACAAATTATTAACCTTAAGAATTTGAGGCCTGGAAGCGATAATATTCATGATTTAAATTGCAATCTTTATGCATAATTAAATTCCTAAATGCTCGAGAAATTCATAAAAATACGTTAAAACACAGAAAAAATATGCTACGAAAAGAAGAGCTATCTACGAAGGAAACTAGGAATATGCTTTTTTGATAACTGCGTACTTAATATATGCATGCATGTAATCCATTTACATAATGTGAGTAAACTCACTTGATAACTTGCCTGCAAGCAGGGTAAAAATTTATACAAAACATTATGATTATGATCTGAACAAGTAGGAATTCAGATACTGTGTTATAATGTACTGTACATCAATGGGGGACCTGAGGCTATCCAAACAAGAATAAGTTCATAATTTTATGATCCCTCTCTTAAGTTTAACAGGTTTTTGTGCTAGGACGCAAGGTAGGAAGTAAGAGCGCTGTTTGACTCAAAAAAGTAAAGGCTGAACAAGTCAAAATGTTTCAGAAAAAAATTTGAAAATGTGCATAGATTGTCTATGTATTTTCTAAAGAACTGTCAGATATATAAGAGAGAAATTTTTGCTTTTACATATGTTACAAAAATACGTTTGTAAAAATTTGTTTGACCACAGAAGTAAAAGAAGATGTTTTCTTCTACTTGATTGCGGCTTTGAATTTCAAGATCAGCACATATAAACAATTCAATAAAGGCTTTGGAAGTCTTTGTTTCTTATGTCTGTCTTGATGCAATCGGCACAAGTTTTTGTTAAACACTACAAAATTCGCCATCATCATATGTGTTATGAGCCCTCCAGAAGTGTCAAAAATATTCTATCAAAACTATAATGCTTACAAAATTTAGGTCGATCATAATTTCCCAACGTGAATCATCCATGATACCAGCATTGTTGATGAGAATGTCGAGTTTGCCACACAAGCCAATTACTGCTTGAAAATTATCTGGGGGATAAGAAATTCAATTTTAGAAAAAAAAAGTGAAAGGAGAGATCGTTTCTGACGAAGGAGGACAGATGTGTTACAGGAAATAAAAAAACTCTTAGTTTTTTAGAGTAAGCTGTTTCTTGTGCTGGTTGAGGAAAGTTTCAAGTTGACTCAAAGCTCAAAAGCTCAAAGTTATCCCCATTTTCATAAGATGGAAATAAAGTTTGTTTCGTTTCATTAAATGTAATTACATTACCATATATTGGTATATATCCGAGTATACAGACTTCCCCATCCCCTTCATATTTTTGCATCGCACATATATAATGTTAGGCAAAAATGAACTGTTTTAGAGCAAGCTTCAATTATTCTTCACTTGATTTTCCTGAATTTCTGTATTGGAATTATGACCAACTTTACCATTGAGTTTCTCCGAATCCGTTACATCACAGGTGAAAAATCTAGCACGGCTTGTGCCGAATTCGGCTTCCAATTTTTGTACAGCTTCTTCTCCGATTCCATTGTCCAAATCCATGATATAAACACACTGAAGAAAGAAATTTTAGTTTACCTTTCCAGCTGGTTAAAATGTTATCCAAAATCAATTCAAGTAATATTTTTCCAAGAATATGTTGTCAACAAACATAGTAAATAGTCTGACCGAAAGAACAACAGGATGTTAAATTATTGTCTAAATGAACTGTAAAAGATCTTGGGATCGGTCCTTGTGATTGAATTCCCAGTAGTTTGTGCGTGGCTGGGTACTGTAACTTTGGTAACTAATTTCTGAGACAAATATTTTGCTTTTCAACTGAATGAAAAGGCATTAGAAAACTATTTATCTTTTTGAATAAATTCGATTATGTCAAAGACTTAAAACATCGGGTTCATTGGTCAGAAACATACCCTCGGTATGAACTTCTAAACGCCGACCTTGTATTAATAAATTAAATGGCTCCTAGAAGGTGTCTCTGTGATTATGAGATTGGCAAAGACCTGAATCACATTCTATGGGCTTGCTTCAGATTTCATGCTAATAGATTAGACTTGTCTAGAGCTACATTCAAATTTCTAGAATGTCTTCCCCCTTATATTCCTATTGATTATAAGCCTACCCATACAAAAAATTTTTAGTAATATATTAAAATCCTTGAAAGAAGGCCACTTGAAATTCTAAATTGACTTTAATTCAACCTTGGCCCATTATTTGTTTAAATTTTCACGTTTTGCGACGAATGTCAGTAAACTAGACTGACTATGGCTCTTGAAAGTTGTCACGATCGCATCTTGCCTGACACCATGTTTCTTGTTCGGTGGAGAGCACACTCTCACGAATCGGAGAGTCATGGCAGAAGAAACATATATGTAGATATATATATATCTAATATTGATCAACATTAGAAGAGCAAATAAGACGTCAAAAATCATAACTAACATTATCGACACTTCAACTAAAAAATAAGGAGCACGAGAATCAAGTTTTCATTATTTTCTGTGTCATTGTAGTTCTGGATAACAGTATCTGACATTTATTGTTTTTTTTTTTGCTTTCCTCCATATTACCCTGCGTAATTCTCGTGGGGTATTCTTCGCAAATGAAAAATCCGCTGATAAAAATACTCTAGCCTGTAAAAAAATAGGAGGTGCGCTGAGAGATTCTATGTGTATCTACGTGAAAGGTTTGACCTTTTGTTCCTGTATCCTATAGCGCAGAAAAGTTCCGATAATCAGCATAGATTCAATTGAGCGTTTTCTTTGTCTGCGCGCTGCAGGCCTTGCTCTTCGTTTCGATTAGAGTACCCTTCGAAGTGACCGCACTGAAAAACGACTTTCATTTGAGCTTACGTGAGAAATGCTACCACGCAACCTCAACTTTTGATAGGCTTCTAAAAGTGCATACATTTTTTTTTCTGACGATTTAATCATATTTTCAACTGAAATAGAGATGCTAGATTGTTTCACTTTACATATTATTTTTCTGCGGATGGAATACTATTAGAATAACTGAAAGTTATTTTGAACTCCCCACACTCTAGGAAAGAGGCTGAATTCTCATAAAAACTAACAGGAACGGATTCTGAACTTTTAGGCTTGTATCTACTTACTTTTGCATTATGGCGCAGTAATTCATGTGCATAGAGGAAACCTATTCCACTCGCCCCTCCTGTTATTAGTGCATTTTTATCACGTATCTGCATTGTACCTGAAACAAGTGGTCAATTACTTCATGATCCCTTGGATCTAGTCATCACCTATTGGGCTGGTTTCCGCTTTATTTTCGCAAAGGGCTTGATTTAGAAGTCATCCGTTCTGCAGGAGCAATTTCGATGCCACACTACGATGTTTTGCAGCACACCACAATCGCAGAGTATGTGGTACGTTGTTTCCTAACAAAAGCTGCACTATCTGTCAGTTAAGGGTTCCCTCTGATTTTCATGTCTTTATTTTTGCGAGCTATCAGCTCCCTCGTTGCCTGCAATCTTCTCGCACCCAGGAACACATATGGAATTGACTTTGTTTTACTAGGCCGTTATATAGGTGTTCAGGAGTTACTCTAGATGAGTCTGGACGTAATATTTTCCGAAATAAGGGTCTTGAGAGTAGCTTGCCTGTTAGAGCATCTGCAAATATTGCGATCAACAAGCCTACGTTCCTATAAGCAGGCTTTGATGGTCAAAGATGTGTGTAAAACCCTCCGTATATGAGCCGAGTCCTCCCGTCGTAAATAATGTATTTTACCCTCTACTCATCGTTCCCATACTCTCATCTTTCCAGCGCAAAGAGGCTAGTGCTAAAGAAGGTGGAAACTCGGGCGCAGGTACCTGTAACTTTGGCCTCGAGTTCAATTTTGGAGGCACTACCTGTTGTTGATATAAACAAGGCAAAGAGGAAGAAGGAGGGCCAGGGATAGGCTCGTCCCAAAGCGAACTTGATAGGGCCGTCCGAGGGTTCGAGCTACGCTCAGGTCCTCCGAAATATCAAGAGGACGGTGGAACCGGACAACCTTGGTGACAAAATCAATGGTGCCCGAAAAATCAGGGATGGGGATATCCTGATTGAAGTAGGGAGCGAGGCAGATGGCAGAGCAAAACTGTCGTCTGCAATCAGCGAGGTTGTTGGAGAAGGGAGAAGAGTTCGTGAACTGGTCCCCCATGTCAAGGTTCTTGACCTCGACGAGCTGACCGAAGGTAGAGACGTCGAAAAGGCGATTAGGAATCACTCCGGTGCTGACATTAAGGGGGACATACGAGTAGGTCTGACGAAAAGGGCCTTCAAGGGTAACCTGAAGGCCTACGTTAAGTTGGACGAGGACTTGGTCAGAAGGCTAACACGCATACGGCACCTCAAAGTTAGGTGAGTGTCCTGTCGTGTAAGAAAGGAGGTAGAAATGAGCCGGTGCTACCGCTGTCATGGTTGCGGCCACATGCCAGCGCGCTGCACCGGACCTGACAGAAAGGCGTGTTGATGGAGGTCCGGAAAAGATGGACACAGGTCCGCGGAGTACGTAAGTACTCTGCACTTTCAGCTCTGCGCCTAAAAAAGCGAAGGTTGACGGGTCGACCATCTCCCGGGATCCACACGGTACAAAGTGTACTGCTAAGCGTAACCAGTAGTAAAGCCTCGGGGTACTGTTATGCAGGCCCCTGCCAAGATGTCGAAGGCCGACGGGCTCGTTGCGCGACACTGTCGTGCTACTGAGCACGATGCGTACATCTTCGTAGGGTTATAAACAGGAGCTATGGCAAGCAGCCATGAACCAGAAGGACGCTGAGGTGCAGCATGTTGGCCTTACCCCTATTTCCCTGAATTAATGCGATAGCGGTTCTGGGGAAATAGTTTGGCGGTAAAGGGGGGTTTCAGTCAGTAAGAATCTGACACTATCCAACCTAAGAATCGCCTACCCACTCTAGACGATTGATAGGCTGGGTGTCTAATACTACTAGGATTCTTCCTATGACTCCAGTTGTCGCCTGACAGAAGACCATATGCAGGCTTTCTATTAAATGCTAATTCTATCTAATCGGAAAATCGCAGTTTTTGTCTCTGATTTTCTAGCATAGTGGATTCCCCTTGCCCGCTTCGCGCGTGGCATGCTTCGCTCGCAAGTTCAAGCACACCGCGGTTAAATGCGTAATGCGTAATGTGTAATACGTAATGTATAATACGTAATGTGTAATACGTAATGTGTATACAGAATTGCATATATTTCAATCCTGTTAGAAACCTTCACTTTTTAGATAATTATCAAATTTGTTTAAATTTTGTATGCGTGAAAATTTCAAATTATTATGCATAAGGCTTTATTGGCCTTGAGGAATACATTCTCATTGCAACGCTCGCCATTGAGATTCATATCTTGTATAACTTGGCTAGCGAATAAAATTTTCAGTATTCAAAATCAATGCCACGATTAAAACCAAAAATATTCGTCTTATGGGAAAATGATTTGCCGAAAATTTGTGGATCTTTTGTGGGTAATAATACTGCTTTAATGTTTCTCAGTGTCTTCCACAGCTTGGCCGAAAAATGGAAATTTTTTATTTTATCCAGTGCACCATCGTGATTCAAACAAAAAATATACATATTATCAACAAATATGCATAGTTTGGGCAGGAATGGTAATTTTTAATTTTTCAGGAAGCTTTTAGAACCGTAAGTCAAATATAGCTCTACTTGGTGGGTACCTATCACCACTACGTAGCGCGTCCCCAGGTTGCGGATAGAGAAAAGGCCCCTGAGGTTAAACACCCCTGAGGTTAACTGC
>WSXT02040793.1:0-13347 GCA_011762715.2 Neuroterus valhalla | reverse complement strand
GTGTGCAAAGGAATAGAGAGAAGGTTATGCCGAGACTCTCAAACCCGTAACAGGGAGAGAGTATAAACAAATATTCCCGTCGGATATTCCATCTGCATAAAACGTAAGTACCGAAAATCTCTTGCTCATTGTTGTTGAAAACCGCTTTATCTTATTATCACTCAAAGTTATTTCAAATGTTACATCTTATGAGAAACGAGAAAAATTTTATCTTTCCAATACTCGTCTTACGCAGTTAAATTGAATTTCCTTAATTATCGAATAAATTATTCTCCACATGATGCATATTTTTGGTCGTGCTTCTTGGTGGGAACTAGAATTCCAGAAGAAGATTTTGATACAATATGATGAAGGTTCGGAAAGGGCTTTTCCACCAAAAATCAGCATTTTCAGAGGAGAATTAACGTCAAGATTCTGTATTTTCAACACTTTCATGTTATTTTAGTTGCGAATTAATACCAAGAATTGAAATTTATGGGGAAAAATCATTAAATTTAAGAGTTTTATAACTTTCATGTTGCCGGTTTTTTAGAACTCGAAGGAGAGGGCCCAATGCGCACAGCGCCTCGGATCTTATTTAATTTTTTTAAACATGAATACAACAGGCTCCTACCAATTAGTCGAGAGCAGAAAGTTTGAAGGGAGTGGGAGGTGGGAGCTGAGCGTGTACGCCACAGTAGCGCACCTGAAGACTCAGCCGAAGAACTAATCTGACGAATTCGACCACTAAGTCCGACTTACATGTACTTATGTGTATGGTCAACGCCTTGAGTAGATCTCAACAGATCGTCAATCGATAAAAGTGTTAACAGTGTCAGTTCATAAATTGAGGGGCGTGGGGTCAAAAGGGCCTAACCAACACTTTTTTCGAAACTGAGTTTTTCACATTTTTTGATTCTGTGACCAAATCCCCATCATTAGGTGTATTGAAGAGAAATTTCTTTTATTTTTTCACCTAAAAAAAATTGTTGAAAAGCGCTTAGGGCCTAACTCGAGGGGTACCGAGGGATCAAAAGGGCCTAACTTCCTATAGAGTCTCATGGGAAATCATGTTTTCGCAAGATTTTCCGAGGTTCCAGCATTCGTTGTTGATGCTGGAAACATTTGAATGTTACAGGGTGATGCACAAGGCTTAGAGGCAATTACCTACGGTCGATAATTTTTCTTTTTTGGGGGTTATGTGTAAATGTTGGTCGATAAACCGGTCGATCTCGAGAACCGCCTTAGCTATTTCGTCTCATTTAGCGGTGGAATAATCAAATTTTCAAAAAAGTGCAAATGGGACGTTGTAGAGGAAAGCCTCACAAACATTTTGGTTATTTTGGTTTTTTTTGTAAAGCTGAAATTGACAGAGTATGCAGCGTAAAAGTGAAGCGCAAAGCCGGTCGAGAATGCGCGGTGAGGAATATGTGGCGCTTAGCGCAAGAACATTTCCTGCGCGTGAACATCCATCTGACGATTCAAGTCCAATAATTTGTTATTATTGTAGAATCAAATGAATAATTGAATTTAGCATCAAATCTTGAACCTATCCTCCCTTTGTAGTAATAATATAAACAGATTGGTAAATTAAAAAAATTGCCAATGAACAGTAACTAAAATAATTCAATGATTACAAGAAATAAATCGGAAAAATACACGGAGATGGAAGGAATATATAACCAAATTTACTCAAATTTATTAATAATAACAAGAGATAAGTTGAAAAATAGTCAATAAATAAGCATTATCCGAAAAATTTGAATTTAATGACAGTAACGGTATGTGGGTAGACACCTTTTTCATGTAAACTAAGTAAGCAAACATGAACGTACATAAAAATTTTCATTACATGAACTTATTTTTCTATTCAATTCAATTTCTATTGTTATAACTTCATGAAATTAATTTTAATTTTATTAACTTTCTTTCAAACTTTTCAAATTGTTTCATCAAATGAAATTTGTGTTATAATATGAACTAGAATACAATTTTTACATTCTCATTCTGAATGAGAAGCTATTGGTTTTATGTGAAAATTGACTGTCGCGGATTCGATGAAATCTCCACGTTTTGATACCCCCTGAGTCAGAAAAAATGGTTCTTACGAAGGTTTCTGTCTGTCTGTCTGTCGGTATGTCTGTCTGTAGTCTGTAATCTGTGTACTCGATAACTTTCGAAAGAATTATTGGATTGGATTGCCCTTTGGCACACATTTTGGGGGGCCGAAAAGACTGTGGAAATTAAATTAAGCTTCATAAAGTATTTCTTAAACATTTGGTGGAAAGTAAATTAAAATTAAAATTATTTTTTCACAAAGCAGTAACTACAAGAATATAAATTTTATTGATATTTGATTAGGCATTGTGAACAGTGGCATGTTATAAGAAAAAAAATGATCGAAATTATAAAACGCGTTTTATATGCAACACTTAGACTTATGTTAGTCCTTTCACTGTCTAAAAATGTATAACAAAGTGTAAATTTTTACCTTTAAATTTTTTTGCGGGCTCTCACTTTCCTTGGGATCAGAAAACTTCTTATTTGGACCACTTTCTGCGACAAAATGCACTGAGCAAATATAAGTATTCTTAATGAGAAGATGGTAAATATTTTGTTGTCGACCAGTGGAGCATAAAATAGAGTGCTGGTAAAAAAGTTGTTGATATTCTGGCCTTTGAAATAAAGAACAAGATCTTTATTTAGAAGAAAAAATTGAAGCTTTCGTCTGTGTCGCACAGACCTCTTTAGCTGATATACATAAAATGTCTTCACTGAAAAGACAAACATATCCACAGTTCCTGAACAGAGGATATAAAAACAACTTGTCAAAAACTGAGCAACAACAAGAAAAAACGCGGAACATATGTTACTATAGTTAAGGAACAAACCTTGCAAAAAAAACTTTTAACTGATCATTATTACAAAGATCGTGTTACAAATGTAGCGGAGAAACAGCCCTGATCTTGTCAGGGATATTTCTGTATTAGAAAATGGATAATGCTACTGTTTTTTCTTTACATGTGGTGTTTTTGATTATATCCTTTCAATTTTTCAAACATATTTGTGTATCGGTTGTTAAATTTCTCCATTGTCTTCTACATTTAAAATTTACCGCTTCTCTTCGTCGCCATATTGTTCTTGGTCTATTTCTCTGTTAATCTCTTCAATATGGTATTACCATCATTATTAGGTTCTTGGCTTATGTTCTTGCTCTCAAGTATAGATTGTCTTCGGTAAATGTCAGTTCCATTTGTGGATTGGAGTTGAAAATGTGACTTTTTACATTCTGTCACTTTTTCGTTTATTTTTTCTCCTCCAATCCTCAAATGCTCTCAGTTGTTTTTGCAAGGTTTGTTCCTTAACTATAGTAACATATGTTCCGCGTTTTTTCTTTTTGTTGCTCAGTTTTTGACTAGTTGTTTTTATATCCTCTGTTTAGGAACTGTGGATATGTTTGTCTTTTGAGTGAAGACATTTTATGTATATCAGCTGAAGAGGTCTGTGCGACACAGACGAAAGCTTCAATTTTTTCTTCTAAATAAAGATCTTGTTCTGTATTTCAAAGACCAGAATATCAACAACTTTTTTACTAGCTCTCATTATTATAAGTATTCTTGTTTATATTTTTTATACTACAGAAATACTTGTCCCTGATAATCATGCAAAACTTTAATCTCAAGAAGCACCGATAAGGAGATCCCCGAAACTGTGCTCGAGAAGGGAAAAACACAAATATTATAAAACAGAACGTATACAATATACTGAAACATCTATTATCTGTTATCGAAAATTGTATTTCAGGCTGTTTCTCCTTTCGACAGAAATGAGGAACCTCTTTACCCTTGTCTTTAACCTGATTCTTATTCTGAATTTTACTGGTGAGTATAAAATTAAATAATTGAAAAATGAAAAATTATTCTGCAGCCTTCTTCTCAGTGTAATAAATATATTTTTTGCTGCAGAAATAAGTTCACTGCTCGATGAAGAAAACATCAGCCGTAAGAAGTGTTCTTCTTTTTCAGGTAAAATTAATTCAGTAAACAATAAAGTAATGAAGTAAAGCAAATTTGATAATGTACGTATTCCAAGGTATGCTGGCTCCTATTTTGCAAAACGAAAATATTGTTTTCTCAATCTAAACAGAATTGAGAAAGAAATATTCATCGAAGACTATTATTTATAACAATCATTGAATGCGAAATATATCAGAATGAAAGAATCAGTTTTCAGCATTTATTCTATTTGGCAGTGTTTAGTCAGAATCATGGTCAATGGTAGTTGACCGAAAGTGAGGGAAGAAAACTACCAGACCATACCTACGCAAATCATTACGATTCGTCTGCTAGGAGAATTTTTCTTTCCTCATTTCTTTTTATTGTGAACTGAAATCTTTAAGATAAAGGCAGGTTTCGTGTTTTTGAGACGTTTTCCATCAGATTCACAAGTTTGTCTATTGCGAAACATTACAATTTTATTATAACTAAGAGAGAGATAACTCGATCGAGTGATTCCTCTCAAGTGATCCTTCATTCTTTCAAGATTATTGTATTGAGATATTACCTTCAGTCGGTAAGAAAGCTAACTCTGTTACCGATTGAGACCTCATTTACGCGCCTTTACATTTGAAATGAACTGCATGGTATCTTACCAACAATTAATCCCTCACGGTTCGCATTAGATAACAGCATACATTTTATCACCATGGAATAGATTTATCATTTTTAAAATTTATCCATCATCGTAGTAGGAAAAAGAGGAAAAGTAGGGCAAGGAAAAAAATGATCGAGAAGAAAATTATCATAGTTCTCAGGATTTTTGTAGAATTGATAACAGCGCGACACCGCGACCGTGAGTTGCACCAACCCTGAATGGTATCCCGCGAATCGCTCGTCCCTCGCAGTTTTTATTAAAAATAGCATGCATTTCATCATCATGTAAAAAATTATTCGTCTTCAAATAATGAGCATGAATTAATGACTCGATGTGTGCGATCAGGTGTGTTTTTGCTATTCTGATTCTACTTGAGTAGGAAGAATAAGATGCGAAAAAAACTCTATTGTCATAGAAAGAAGTTCAGGGAAAATCTCTAAGGACCTCAGCCTTTGCGAGAATATGTTGCTAAGACACGAATGTAACGATATGAACTTTTTCCATTTTCTGATAATATAACGAGAGCAATAAGGTTATGCCTCCTGAAAAGTAACCTGCCACATAGAATAATCCATTACTGCTTGCTGTTACAGAGGCTGGCGAATCTAGTTCAAGCAGTCAAAGAAATACTCCCTCTGAAAATCCGAGCACTATGCTCGACTTGAAATTTGATAATTGGTTTTTTCCTCTGAAAATGGAGCTGGTGCAAGTAGTAATAGATGATCCTGTGCTCATTCAACGCTTTCACGTCGTGCCAGATAGGCAATACTATACTATACTTAAAAACCGGGGCAGTGAAATCTTTGCAATGAAGTTCCTTGGTGCAATTCGTGCATTATATAATGTATATGATATTCTGTCAGCATTTAACATGCAAACCGGAGAATCAAGACCACTCACACCTCAAGAAAAAGAGTGTCTAGAGGTACACCATATTACGTATAAGCTAGATGGTACCGCAGAACAACTCCGAAGAAGACAATCAAGAAGTCGCTAAATTCAGCGCTGGAAGGACGAGAATTCAGTTTTTGATAGATCCGTGAACTGGCTTTGCGAGTAATAGGAGTTTCATTTCAAATGAGATCCAGACATAAAACAGTGACTGCTCGAAAAATTGCATAGCCGGGTTTTGAGATCTCCGCCGCTAGATCGAATTCAAGTCCGGTGTACTATACATACGGCTTTTACTGCGATTTTTCTCATGTACTACAAAAACATTGTAGGTTTAAAAAGCCTACTTGGTCTGGTAGGTGTCTCAATTTTTTCTTATACACAGACATTAAATATGAAGTCAGTGTGAATAACAACATAGTTGATAGATGTGTTAAATTATCAGATACAAGTTTCATCAAAGCTAATCTTGATAACGTCGAAAAAAAATTTGTTAGCGGACGATTATCCTTTGTGCTTTATCAATAAATATATCGAAAAGACTAAATCTTATTGATTTTCAACTTTCAAGTTGTATTTCTTTCACAAACTTAGATCGTTCTCCTTTTAACACTAAAAAAATTTTGGTTTTGCCGTTCATCTCCAATTTTAGCCGTTGCTTCAAAGTTTTGTGCAAACGATTCATGATCACTCCAATTTTTCAATCTGAAAAAAACTTTTTAATTGTTTTTTTCATCTGAAAGATGTCAAGAGAGATTATGGAACTCATATTATCTATAGGATTGATTGTTCTCATTGCGAGAGCTGTTATATTGGTCAGTCTGTGCGCTACCTCCATGTTCGGATTAAAGAACATATAAATGATTGCACTCATGATGATCGTGTTACTGCTCTTGTTCAGCATTCACTTGTTCTTGATCACTAATTTGATTTTTAAAAATACACGAATTATTGCCATTGAATTTAATTATAAAAAACGACTTTCAAGAGAAAGTTCCTGACACGCAGAACATTTGTAATTTGTGTATTGATCTTTTGAGGGATGTTTCTGTTTTGGAAAATCTATAACGTAACTGTTATCATTTCTGCATGTGGTTGTTTTAAATAAATCCTTTCAATTTTTCACACAAATCCTTGTATCGGTCGAGTTATTTCTTCATCGTCTTCTACATTCAAAATTTACCGCTTCTCTTCGTCGCCATATTGTTTTCTGTCAACTTCCCTGTTATTCTCTCCAATATGACACTACCAGCTTTATTAAGTTCTTGTCCTATGTTCTTGTTCTTGATTATAGATTGTCTTTGAAAAATATCAGTTTCATCTGAGGATTGGAGTATAAATGTGACTTTTACATTCGGTGTGAAAGCTACTATTTTTCTTAAATAAAGATCTTTTTTCTTTGTACAAGACCAGAGTATCGACACTATTTTCCAACTCTCATTGTTTTGAACATCATTGGTCGACACGACCAATACTACCATCTTCTTATTATTGTAGGTTAATACTAGTAAAGGTATTTTGAGAGACACACGCAGCTCGACGGTGTAATATTAGTAACACTTTCATAAATTTTAACAGGTTCTCCCAGAACATTACCCTCTACAGAAACTAGTTGTCGATGGTCATATCTTTCCAATCAGCCAAGACATTTTTTCGATGAGAGAGGGCGCAATGTGAGTCGCTGTCAATTAACAGAATCCAGCTAATGGGAATTTCTTCCTCATATTATTTCAAATGGAATTTCTCTGCAAAATTGCAATTTTTTGGACAAAACATGAATTCGTAGATTCAAATTTTCCAAAAAACTAAGATTCAAATTTACCTGGGAAGTTTCCGAAGTTTCTATTCCTAGTCAAAGGTAAGCATCTAACGTCTTATATTGTGTACAAATATTCTCCTTAGAAGGAACTGTACCAAAACTTACAAGAGGTCTAGGGGGAAGAAAGGGCCAAGAGATTCTGTTACGGTCTGTGAAAGGCCAAGACCCTCGTGCTCGCCAACTGATAATTTCAAATGAAAGATATAGGAAATAAAGCATTTAAAATATATTGAAGCAAATGTTCTTTGACGATTTCAACATGGATAATCCTGGCTGACATAGACGTTCGATTGAAATGGCGATAACCCAGTAACAAAAACTCTGATATCGACCTGGTGATCGCACACAAGAGGAACAAATCAGAGACTTGCATTTATTCTGGTCAAGATACACAGGACTTAAAAACCGTTTATTCCAATGCCTTTCTGTAAGAGCACTGGGCAGACGCCATCGGCTCATGGTGAGTTGGAGGGTAGAAGAGGCCGATGGTTCATTCCACAACTTTTGCAGTGACATTCCAGTGAACCTTCTTCTCCCACTGGCCCTAACTGTCCTCCGATTGGTCAATTTACATTCGCTGAAAATCTGACAAGTGATTTTCAATCTGCTGTATTTTTGTTTCTTTATCGTCTCAGGCACACTCCCTATCTTTGAGCCTTATTAGCCCGAGGCAAGCCTACGAATATTCGACCAGGGTGTGATAGAGCCTTGCGGTCTCTGGTATGCCCTTAGCCTTTCCACCGAAGCGTTTTAGTCCGCCTGATTGTAGATTTCTCTATTCTTCTTGTATTTATTCTGAGTCATTTTATATCAGCACCAGTTTGAAGACAGGTTGATTTTGTTAACCTTCTCGCACAACATTCTAGTCTTCTTTCGGAGTTCCTCGAGGTGATTGTTCCACCTTTCTTCTCTCTCCATAAATATGGATATACCCGTCGAACAATATTGTTCTCATTTGATATGATCAGAGCCCTTCGCAGAAACTCTTTCCTTCGTGTTCCTTTTCTTACTATGACTCCCTAAGTGTGTTCCTGTTTTCTTTGATGTTCGATAGCGCCGGTCTCCTCGGGGTCAACGAGAATAAGATATATTTATGCACCATGATAGACTCCTCATGTGAGACTCTCCAGACCACTATCTTGCTCCTCAGTTGTTCCAAGCAAAGAGAAAGATCGAGAACCTCACTCTTGTTTTTTTTTCTTGAATGTGAGATTATATCATCGGTTCAGCATATCTAGCTCAGTGCTCGCCATATATTTTAATATTTCTCTTCCCCTATCGTTGATGTTCGGGCTTACCTTCACTGTGCGGTGAGAGTTTTCATCACAGCCCAATATAAGAGGAATTCTGTTTTCTTAACAATGCTGAATGAAAGTCTGAATGAAGTGTCTCTAACACTCTTGCCCCTGAGCCTCAACCCTATAATAGTGAGATCCCTAGATCCCTAGTTGAGGCAACAATATTGCACCCATACCCTTGACAGCTATGCATGCCGCAGCTTCCTAAGCCACTGAATTACCCGGGTTCAACCACTGTTTTTGGATTAGGGCTGTGCCTGTTCACGCTGCTGCCACACGCCTAGTCAGAACCACCAAGGCGCCTTCGCAGTGGTGCAAGTTTATCTGCATCATTGAGGTTTACGTCTCAGCCATTTATAAGCTGATTCAGTGCATCTCCTAATGCTCCTCAGCTCCTCATGTAGGGCCATACTATAGGAGACCCCCACTTACGCCCAAAGAGAATCTGTAGTCAAGAGCCTCGAAAGCCCTGACCGCTTTCTCAGGGAAACTTGAAGCCGGAATACAGCCCTTCCCTGTCGGTCTACTTGGCTGCCTCCTGGGAAGAATTTTTCAAGACTCTCTACGCAACGTGGGGTTTCGGAGAGTCAGACACGGCAGCCTGTCCACCGGATCGTTAGAGATCCCGGTGATCAACACTGTCGCTTTGCGGTATCTTTGGAGATACTCAGTTCGCTTGAACCTCAAGCTGAGTCCCTCATTGAGCCTGAGCATTGAGATCTCCTCCAACAGCCAATCCTTTAACTAGATGTCCGCAAATTTCATCAGAATGACTCCCGATCTGAAAAAGACGTCGTTGAATCTCGGGACCCGATCACTATCGGGTGGCACGAGGATCTCTTCTTTGACCTTCATCAACAAGCTGTCCAGCTCTATTAAAGTTGGGCAGGGATCCGGATGTCCCGATATGACACAGAATCTGACCAGGGCATTGTTAACCATCTGTGCATAAGTAGAGCTCTGTGGTTCCAGAGCCTTCAACCGTTTAGCCTGCCTGCAACCTTACACGGAGAGGAAGATAGTGTAAATTGAACTCGTCGATTTCTCGAAAAGAATTTGCATTGGATCAACACGACATCGTTTTGATTTAAGAGGAAGAATTTGAGGGCAAAAAAGCTACGAAGTCCAGGAAATTTTTCAAGGCCTTCCTTGAAAAGTTTGACTTGAGTAGCTCGACATGTTCCAAGGAGTCGCCTTCTCTGGAAAAAATCAAAGAAAACGGCGATTTAACAGTAGAAGAAGAAGTTGATGATGGTGATCTGGTAGATGCTGCCGAAGAATATCTAAATGAAGTTCCAGAAGTAATGGAACAGTGCGTTATTGGACTTTCCGAACATGACAAGAAGACTATAGAAGTAATAATTCTAAATGCTCCAAAATCAGATATATAAATGAAATGGATTCAAACCATTTCCGAAATAGTGGAGGATTTTTCCTACCAACTCATAGTCGTTCAATGAACAGAACTTGGTTCCAGAAGTAATTCGAAGATGGTCGTTGAGGTGAAGTTATGACTTGCTCATGACTTCTGTATTTCTCATCTAAAACTACATTCGAACAGGATGGATTTCAACAGTAGAAATCACTTGACAAGGTAAGCGTTCATGAAAATGTGAAGGATCATCGTGATTTCACTGAATGAGAAGAAATAAAGAAAGATTCAGCAATGAAAAGAGGACATATTGAAACTAAAATACAAACACTCGTCTCATATGCAACTCATCTCAGTAAAGACGAGACTTCGCCACTGTATACAGTTTCTCGCTACGAGAAATTTTCAATACGAGGCCACAGAGACTCACTTCACAAATACAATAATACGGTCAATTCAGGCAATATCCTCGGCTTGCTAAAGCTACTTGCAAAGTTTTATCCTGTGACAGAAGAACTTATATGCATAAGAACACTTATGCGGGAAGGAATCCTAGATCCAAGTCTTATCTTTCAGTCAGCAGATTCTATGAGTGTTCATCGTTCGAATTCATAACAATGTTCTGTTAAATTATTAGTGGCTCATATTCGGAATCGGTGTTCCCACGCAAACATCATTATCATTTTAAAAATGGTGAAAAGCTTCTAGCAACTCCAGATAAAACTGTTTTCGATAATATTATGATGGTAATGTTTTTTGTCTACTGGTTTTGTCAATATTTCAGTAATTGAATATTTGAATATTGTTATTTCAAAGTTATAAAAAAATGAATCTCTAGCTCCGATGGGATTCGAACCCAGGTTCTACAAATCTCCGGTCTGATGTTCTAATCCACTGAGCTGCGGAGAGTGCAAGATTCATCTTTCACGACCTCCTGCAAGCCAATTTCGACGAAATTGTTATACTTGTTAGATTTTTCATTCATCGAAAATGAAAGTAAATTTTAATTTTGATGTTACGGTTTCGATCAGGCATATATAATAATATTAGGATGGTTTTTTTTCTGCTGGTCTTCTTGATATTTAAATAATTTATCATTTAGATGTTTTATTTTTTTAAAGTTGTGAAAAAATGACTCTCTAGCTCCGCTGGGATTCGAACCCAGGTTCTACAAATTTCCGGTCTGGTGTTCTAACCCACTGAGCTTCGGCGAGTGCAAGATCCATTTTTCATGACCTGCTACAAGCCAATTTCGAAGAAATTGTTGTATGATTCTTCTTCATCCAAAATGAAAGTAAATTTAAATTTTGATACTACGATCTGTAGAACCTGGGTTCGAATCCCAGCGGAGCTAGAGAGTCATGTTTTCACGACTTTGAAAAAATACAATATTTCAATAATTGTTTGAATATTGGTAAGACCAGTAGACGAAAAACATCAACATCATAATATCATTATATATGCCTGTTCAAAACCATAGCATCAAAATCAAAATTTACTTCCATGTTGGATGAATGATAAATCTTACAAGCATAACAATTTCGTCGTAATTGGCTTGTAGCATCAAATCGGAAATCTGTAGGACCTGGGTTCAAATCCCAGCGGAGTTAGAGAGTCATTTTTTCATAACTTTGATGTAACAATATTTAAATAAATAATTATTTAAATATTGATAAGACTAGAAGACGAAAAACATCAACATCGTAATATCATCATATATGCCTGGTAAAAACCGAAACTTCAACATTGAAACTGTTTTTGATTGGATATTATTCCTAATAATTCAACAAATTAGATTCCAGAGGAGATACACAAAAATATAAGTATATTTCCTGTTTGCGTTCTACAATGTCTATTTATTTTCCGGATGGACTCAAATTCGTTGTTCATCCATAGGTTAAAGTAGAGTTTTCTACCAGGAAGATCGATATAGATCAAAAAAGGAGATTACAAATTTTTCAAGAGTTTGAGGTTTTGTCAACATTTTTCTGTATGATGTACAAGAATAATTAGATTTGCAAGGAGAATAACAGTTCCTAATAGTTTCGGAGAATAATTATCAATTTTTGACAGATTTAGATCAACTAAAGTCCATCGATTCGGTTGAAAACTAACCTGTTTTGGCTGTGGATCCCAAAATTTCGTAAATATTCGTTATTTTCGGTTCAATTCAACTGCTTTTTATTTGAAATTAAAAATCTTCTTTTATTAAACATCAACTGTTACTCATTTTGTTGAGAATTATTATATTTTGGTTGATGGATAAACTAACTGGTTCAGAGTTCGATTACTTTGTGACATGATATTTTCTTTTGGTTCAAGACGCATCATTTAGTTGGAAATTCGACAATTTCTTTGCAGATTACTCTATTCGATTGGAAATTTAACTATTCTGAACACTAACCGTTTTGTTAAGAAAATTATTTCCTCAGCAAAAATCCAAGCTTTTTTGAAAATTCATTTCTCTTTCTGAAAATTGAACTAATAGTTTGAAAGAGGAACTGCATCCCTGAAAAGCCATTTATTTCATGATATCGCTCTTTGATTCAGAAACCATGTAGTTTTTGGGATAGTTTATCTTTTTCGTAGAAGATTTATCTGTTTTGTGGAGTATTCATCTTTTTAATTTAGGATCCAACTATGATGTTGAAAATTCGGCAGTTTTTAATTGAATAAAAAGGTTGGAAAAAAATTCTTTGTGTTGAAAACTTATTTTTCTTGTAGAAAATTCGACTTATTCATTATTGGCTGTAGAAATATATTTCTAATATGAAGATGAAACAATTTAGTCCGATAATGATGCGAATTTATTTAAAATTCGTCTTTTGTTCATAAATCAGTCTTTTCGAATAAAATTCATCTTCTTAGGCTATAACTCAACCCATTCTGTTAAAAGTTTAATTATTTGGTTGGAAATTAAACTATTTCGTTGAAGTTATTAGCTTTTTTTTTTGACAAAAATCTGCTTGTGATCTTTAATAAATGGTCTTTTGAGATACAATTCATATTTTAGTTTATCAATTCAACTATTCAGTTATCAATCAAGCTGAAACTATGTTTCTTGGCTGCAATTTATCTATTCGGTTGCAAATTATACTATTTATTTGAAAAATTCAACTATTTGATAGAAGCTCACTGTTTTTGTTGAAACATTATTCCTTAGTAATGTTGAACTATTTTCCTAGAAATTCATTCTTTTTCGGGTCTCACCGCTTTGATTCGAAATTCAACTTCATTTCTACACGGGAAAAATTTGTACTGGAGGAATTACAGGATTAGTTGCGGGGTGGCGGATATAAGAAAAATTCGGTGAATTAACATTAACTTTTCTGTAA
>WSXT02040782.1:0-13348 GCA_011762715.2 Neuroterus valhalla | reverse complement strand
TATGTATGTATGTATGTATGTATGTATGTATGTATGTATGTATGTATGTATGTTTGTGATGATCTTTAGCAAAGTTGTTGAGCATGAGCCCAATGAAGGTTTCTGAGATGGTCCGACCAATTTCCGACAGATGGCACCACTATCATTCGTATTTTCCTCTGCGGCGGCAAAGCCACCGCCACAGGGCGCAGCTATTATTTTATAAAACTTCAGTAAGATTTACTTTTATTTCAAAATTCACGGGAAAATTTTGGTCAGGACGAAGCAATTAATAATTCGTCCTTTTTACTGAACATGAACAGTACTCTATATCTTATGAACTGTTATTTCTTTCTTGAGGGGCCTTCTGAAAAATGTTGCAGGGATGACTTAACGTTTCTAGTTACGCCACTGGATACAACAATTAATTCCAAAGCAATTGAATATTACCATTCCTATAGTATTTGTGATGCCGATGATACTGAGTAGAAGAGAACCTTCATCTTCCGTAAGGCCGTTGTTCTTGAGATGCTCAACAAGATAAAAATAAGGTACTATAAACCAAGTAAAAAGTAGAATTGTCGAAAGGGATAGTAGAAGAAAATGCAGCTCCAGGAACATTGAAAAATCCATCATGCCCTTCAGCAACTCCACCAGCTCACTGTACCATTTCTGAAAAGGAAAGCTTCTTTCAATAAAATATTCAATTGCCGATACAACTCTTTATTTATTAAGCTCATGGTTAAGATTTATTTGTAAAACAAGATTGAATCCGGGAAACCATTATTTTTTAAATTATTTTTTTCCATCAAACCTCTTCGTTCTCCTTAGCCAAAGTCGTCATACTATTTCTGTAGATGTTAGGACAACTACTGGCTCTCAGTCTATACTTGTGGAGATTCAGTACAGCTCCTCGATACATAACAGAATTTCTGTGCACTCGAATATCTTTAAAGTAGTGAGTATTGGTATTGAATTGTCTCCTCAGCCATGGAAGAGAATCGGTTCTTACGACACCACCTGAAAAGCCAGGGAGATGATGCCTTGATACGGATTTTGCTCTTTCCGCCTCAGCCATCTGAAAATGTCTTATTTTTTTGTTCAAGTTCTTTACACCTTATACAAAAACATTAATTTCTAAAAATCTTTGAATATGGCCTACAGCTTGAGCTACTTCTTTTGCTAATAGAGGATTTGTCTCCTCTAAATCTTTCCTGGACATTCTTCTAGTGGCAAGAACCTTTGTAGAGGCATGAATGGATCCAGGACGAGAATCCCTTGTCTGAGTTTGTACTCGTTTAGCTTTATCTGTCGCTTGTTTGATCCTGAAACCAGCAATAAATCAGATATTGATGCAAACATTCATAATCTAAAACAATTCTGATGCTACAGCGGGGATGAAAAATAAAAAAAGAGGCAACATAACAAGAATTTAAAAAATGCAAAGTATTTATTAGGTAACTTAAAACTCAGAAGGTTCCAAAAATTCCAGTAGATTAGTTGGGAAGGTTATAGGATCATAAAAGCAAAATAATAAAAATCGTGCAGGATGCAGATAGCAGACCAGTCGTGTAACCTCATGGACATGGTAACTCCGCTCTTGTTGAAGACATCACCATTCGAATCTTCAAGCTTCTTATCAGAGGACGACCTACACAACAAAATACTAGGATAGTTTTCCAGTATAACGTTGTAGAGTCTCGAGTTAGAGGAAAGGGACTCCAAAACCTCCAATGGGACCTGGAATAAAAAGGTTTTATATGCATATAATGAAATTGAATGAGTGCTTTGGAGAAAAAAACTACAATAGACTCTGCGACAGTTCCCGTTTCCGGGAACTGTCCACTTGTCTTTACTTGCGCGCAACGTGTAAGTCCGTGTTCGATACACACACGCGGCGCGTCAAGTGTCCGCCGTGTGCCCAGCAAGAGTTGGGATGGGCGAAAGCAGGAGAAACGCGAGAACGGGAAGTGTCGCAGCGTGAACCGTCGCAGAGTCTACTGTACTAATTACCAAGAATCCTACCTTTTCACTCTGTCTCACGAAGGTTGGTAGATTAACAACACTCCTAAAAGAAGTTCCTCCTCCCTCCACAGTCGTTGGTGTAGCCGTACTCGTTCTAAGACTCTGTAACAAATATTCTGGGGTTTGCCCACTCTTAAGCAGTTTCCTTAGCTCCTCTACACCCGGAAATTCCTCAATGGGACTATTTTGCGACCTGCCTCCTTCCGACCTCGCCGTCGACTTTTTCGGGGACCCTAGACTCTGTTTTCTCTGCTCGAGGATCCACCACTCCGGATCCCTCATCACTGTTCCGCAGACTATCATGTTGAAGAATGTCCCTGCCAAAAGAAGCACCGTTCCTCGCCATCCATACTCATTAATGAAAAATGACGTCATCGGAGCATAGACGAACGTCCCTATACCTGTTCCACAAGCCCCTAGACCTACAGCTAGAGTTCTTTTCTTATCAAACCAATAAGCGATGCTCACAACCGCAGTGACGTAGCACAGACCCAAGCCTAGCCCTGCAAGGACGCCAAAAGTCAGGTACATTACCTCGATGCTGTTACTGAAGCTACTCAGGACAAATCCAAACCCAGAGATCAGTCCCCCAGCAATCGTCATATTTCTGCATCCATAACGATCAACCAAGGCTGACATCACTGGGCCAGAAAGTAGGGGAACCGCCATGAAGAGGGAGCCAATCCAGGCAGTTTTTGACTTCGAGGCTTCAAATTCCTCCAGGAATTTACTGTACAATAGCCCAAAACTGAAGGAAACCCCATCAGCAACCATTGAAATCAGCAGTGATGCCATTACCACCACCCATCCCCAACCACCATCAGGAATCTTAGGCTTCTTGCCTACTATCTCTTCAGTTGAAGAATCAAGCCCATCTCCATCATCATATATCTCCAGCACACTCTCTGAACCATCTATCGAGTCTTTACT
This sequence comes from Neuroterus valhalla, assembly GCA_011762715.2. Lineage (NCBI taxonomy): Eukaryota > Metazoa > Arthropoda > Insecta > Hymenoptera > Cynipidae > Neuroterus > Neuroterus valhalla. The sequence continues at coordinate 10,414 of WSXT02040782.1, read as the reverse complement.
CTCCAGGTCTTGGAATCGTGTACTTGATATTAAGATTGTATCTGGGTCTGAGTATTTTCTGTAAACAAGAATACCCTGAGTCCTCTCTGGTGACTTTTTTGGCTCGGGATCCTGTTCACTCCTGTCGGTTGGACTCGTTCCAACAGTGAGATTAGGTGATGTGAGGTAGTTGTCGGTTGGAGTTGCTGGGATTCTATCCTCGGTGCAGTCGGTTCCAGGACTTAGGAGATGTATCTTATTTTGAAATTCGTCCCCAATGCTGCAGTCTTCGTTGGTCGTCAACTGTGCGTCTCCATCTGGAGTAAAGGACTCTGCGCTCCTGTCGTTGGTGAAGGGTGGGTTGGTCAGTGTCAACATGTCATCAATGATACTACTGAGATTCTCTGTATTGTTTGAATCTTGTCCGATCCCAGAACTCCTGGAGGAGCTCCTGGTTTCATTAGATCTTGCTCTGGTACCATTGGACTCTATTCTTGTAACATCTGGTTTGGGGACATCTCTCCTGGCCTCACCAATTTCAGTTCCATCGACTCTGGGCGCTCCGGAATTTTTGCTGGTAAGGTTTTCAGAATTCAAAAGAGCTTCTTGTTCAGGAGAGCTGACTGGAGTGCTGGGGAAAACCGTGGGGCTTCCATTGTGCCAGCCGACGATGGGGGCTGGTCCTCTCCTCCTGTCCCTGAATTTAATCTCTTTGGGTGTTGATTTTGTTGAATCTGGATCCTTTTTGAGTGCAAATTCATCCTTCTGGTAGCTCACGAGGCGCTGATAGTTGCTGGCGTCCTTCTTTGCATAAAGACCCTCTTTTCGTGTTGGGCTGGTGATACCGGAATCATGGTTGTTGTTGTGGTTGTGACTCTTGAGGTGCTTCACCGCGTCGCTAGGACTGTCTCGAAGGAAGTTTCGGTTCCTGTCGGCCATTCTTCTAAATATAGGTGTTGGTCGACTGGCTCCAGCGACGCGGCCAGCCCTTCAGCCCCTGAATCTCGTTTGGCACGGCACCCGCACAGCTGTCAGCTACCATAAGGACCTCCCGACGGCACTCGCACCGGCTTCGAGGTGTCGAATCCTTCAGCATGCACCTTCCTTGTTCTGCCCTTTCCTACAAAAATAGATTTCTTTCGTTAGAGAAGGAATTGATTTTCAAAATCTTTTTTCTGTTCAAGCTATCTAGATCTTGAATCAAACTTTTTTTATATTCCTCACAATAAATGAAGGGTGACGTTTCGAAAGGACATGTCCAACATTTTTTAGAGAATGGGATTATTGACACAACAAATTTGATGCATTTTAAGTAATAATTGGAATTGAATGCAATTTTTGCAACTAACCGTTAAAAATCTATTTATTTTTGTTCCTTTTAATTTTCGATTGGCAAAGGAAACATTCACCGCGGGCAAAGAGGCGTTGCTGTATCGAAGCAAACATGGCTGCCTATGGGATTCGGCATGCATATGATTTGCATTAGTCTTAACACGTTTATTCAAGTAAAGTATCATTTAAATGTGATAAAAATGTTGCTACTCTCTTAAAACATTGTGTAAGTATGCTGTTGCAACGCCGTCTTCCAGAAACATGATATCGAGAAGAAAGAGCGATAATTCGTGATAATAATAACAACATTGAGATCAATAAACAAGTGTCTGTCACTGTCATGGACTGCACTTGCAAAGCTGGCACGAGCCATATATTTTATTTAATGCCCATGATAATAATTCAATTTAATAATCACGTAATGCCTGTATAAAAAATCAACCAAGAAAGACATAGTCATCAATGCTGACAAGGGGACCTTGAGGTCACCTAATTTTTGTTTTGGTCGATATTCTCCTCAGTGATAGACACCTACTACAGGTTTTCTGAGAAAAATCAAGAAGGCGCAATTTAGGACTATTTTCGAGAAAAATTCATTTGAAGAATTGCGAGCGGATGGTCATTGAGCTAGCGTAAATGTATTTTCAAGCACCTGGTAGCTCACTTATTCATTCCTCAATAATTTTAAATAGAATTTTAATTCCTAATGATTGTTTAATCATTTTTCAACATGAAAACTCTGTTTTTACTCTTTATTATAATAAGTGTTTCAAACGAAAATTGCACGAAATCAAAATGTTTTATACAAAATACCAAAAATGAAACGCAGGAATAATATTGAATATTTCTACATTCTCATCGAGAAGGTATTAGATTTTTTCAATTAATTTTGTCAATTATTTTTTAAAGATTTATTGACCATGTTTATTCAGAATAAATGTTAATGGAAGTTAATAAATGTTTAAAAAATAACTTACCATTATTCCTAAGTTTTATTCTTTGTATTTAGTATGAAGCATTCTGATTTCGTATTTAACATTGCAATTTTCATTTGAAACACTTATTTTCCAATTTAAATAAGGAATATAAATACTACAAATAATTAAATAACTAATAATTTAAAAGAAAATGCACAACTTTCCAAACGAAAGATAATAAAGAGTTAAAACAGAGTTTCCATTTCTTCAAAATTAATAAACAATCATTAAAAATTATAATTTTATCAAAAATTATAATTTTATCAAAAATTATTAAAAAATGAATAAATGAACAGTTTTGCATTAAAAAAAAGTGCAGGCAGCGAGAATCGAGCGTGTAACTTCGCGACTATCAGCCAAACGCTTTACCAGGTGAGCTACCAGGTGCTTGCAAATATGTTTACGCTAGCTAAATAACCATCCGATCGCAATTCTTCAAATGCATTTTTCTCGAAAATGGTCCAAAATTGCGCCTTCCTGATTTTTTTTCCCAAAATCTCTCGTAGGTGTCTATCACTGAAGAGTATCGAACAAAACAAAAATTAGGTTACCTGGAAGTCCCGTTGTGAAATGCAGAGAGCAGACTAGTATTTGTTGATCAGTATCTTGAATCTTGCGTTGTTTTAACCATTCGGAGCGTTTATCAATAACAATGCTTTCTCCAACAAGATTTTTTATTGTAACAGTACCACTGACAAATGTTGGTGCTTTATGGAAACCAAAATTAGTGTTGATATTTTTTTTGGAGTCACAATTGACAACACAGCACACATTGCCTTTGCGAGCATCGTTTCCCTTTTTATGGTTCTAGGAGAATTCCATTTTTAGGATTTTATATTAACTTAATAAACTTCTTATGTGCTTCTAACTGATTAACCTGACACAAAATAATTATTATCGCGTTATTTGACTGCAACACGTATTCAAATAATGCTACGTTTATCCCATAGGCAGCCATGTTGGTTAGTTCGCTAGATGGCCATCAGGTCTCGCATTGCAACTTTAAATTTCCAATATGGATTCAAACCACAGACCAAAGAAGGATAATATATCTCAACAGAATAAAATTTTTTCGTGCGGTTTTCAGGAACGTTTTTACGCCTACTGAAAAATTGTCAAAATGTTAGAAATATGTCATTTTCAGGTTTGTTTCAAAAGTCTGATTTCAGGATCCCAGGACATTCCCAGTTTTTCTAGTTCAACTTTTGGAAAACATTACCTTCTGTTTCATTAATGCTTGGAACAAACTTTTGGATTGGAATCTTTTGGAGGAAATATTTAATCATATTGCAAAATGATGCTTATATCATTTTCATCATATAAAGATATAGATTAAAAATTCTAGAACTCTTCCAGATTTTCTAAATCATTCAAATCCTAGGACATTCCCAGATTGTCCAGATTCCATAGAAACCCTGATTTTGGTACGCCCCCATTCAATTATGTACCTTATCCTATGTCCATAATTTCTTATGGCTGCTCAGTTGCTAAATCTTGACTCCATTCAATTGATAAACTAGAAGTTAATGAAATCTTAAGGCATAGGAATTACAAAATGCTAATAATAAATATACAGAAGACTTCCGTTTAGCGGAACCGCTACGCGACGTAAACATTCGTTTAGCTGAACTCGGGAGAAATTCCCACCACTGTCTCCATCCACATGGGTGTTTCTAGAGGTGACTCCTGATTGGCTGCTACCGTCAGTTGCCGTGTCTACTCGAGAGTAGTGGGGGCCGATCGAGTTCAGCTAAACGAGCGTGGAAGCGTTCGGGTAAATGAAAGTTCAGCTGAACGACAACTCAGCTAAACGGAAGTCTTCTGTATATATGAATTCATTCTTGTAATCACTTTCGGAAGTATTTCAAATGTTTGAAAATTCAATATGAAAAAATGTTTGGCAATTAAGGAATAAGTCCTGAGATTTCCAATCGAAAGAGAAATTTGATGAAATTATAATATTGATTTTTATGGTGGAAGAGGGATTTCAATAGTACTTTGAAAAATGATATATTTTTTTTAACACCATGTAAAAAATCACAAGATAAGAGTTAAAAAAAATGAACCTAAATTCAAAATTTGAAAAAATGAAAAGGTAAAAACAATTTTTCTTTTGTTTTAAAGAATTAAGAATTTGGCGCAGTTTTTATTCAAGAGCATCTTTATCTGCTTTGAACTTTGACCAATAAAAAAATTCGAATGAAGAATAAACTTAAATAAAGATATAATATAATTAATTTCCATAACAATATCTTTGATGCAGATCAAACATGCGAACTTGTAGTTAGTATAACTACATGCAATGGTAAAAACTTTGCAGACTAATAAATGAATTTCTGATTATCAAGTCCAGCATTCAGAATATAAAAATTTGGATATGAATGTTTAAATTCAAGATTTCATACGTCATTCCTCATTCAATTACATCAATTTATATAATGAATTATCAACTGGAACAACCTCTTGCAAAACATATGTACGTACGTGCAGTAGATCAAATTGCATTAGCACTGATTTTATATAATAAAGAAAATAAGACATAATAACTAAAATAATATTGATTCGAAGAACTACAGAGCACTAACCTTTTCTTTGCTGTAAATCTCTAAAAATTCACTATTGAACACTGTCGAGAAAAATCTTTTAACGCTCGATACAGTGATTTTTCAGAAATCTAGGTTAAATCATTATAAGCGCAGAATAGTCTTTTAAGAAGAATTTATTATAGCATGACTAAAAGCCATTTTTAATAGGAAAAGATAATAAATATAATAAAATTCAGTACTCACCATGAAGGTAATATAACATGACCTATACAGGCGTGCATGCGTGACTGGGCTTAGAAATGCACTTGCGACATACGGCGTAAGCGAGCATCGTGGAAAAAATAAAAATACTTAGAATGCAATAAATAATCAACATAAGCTAAGCTGCAAACAACAACTAAAGTACACTAGAGAAAAAAGAAGTAATCCTTATTAATTAGTTATGTTGTACACAAATCATGCATACCATGCTAAAAAATAAAAAGTGTTATTAATACGGTTTGTATAAAACTAAGACATGCACTATATATTAACGAAATATATAATATATTTCAATGTTATTCACTTATTATAGAATGTTTATAATAGAAAAATAATAAATTTTTGATAAAACAAATTTTTAATAATTTCCATAGTAGAAAAAAATTATGCATGGTTTATAAGTAATGGGTAATTACTAATTTTAAACTTGATGTGTTCGCAGTTTTCTGTTTGCACCATAAAGTTGGTTCTCGAAAATTGTTCGAGTCAAATTGGAATTGAAGCCATCATGATTTATTAATTATTAAACTTGAAACTCAAATCATACTTATAATCATATCAATTGTAAAATTCTTTTCCCTAAATTGAATAATGATGCCGAATGAAAAATTTCATAAATGTATCAAACTTGAATTAAAAGTGCTTAGAATAAAACAATGCTGAACAGTATTGAGTTGAAAACATCAAAACTGGAATTCAGATCGAGAAATGTGAAAGAAGAAAAACATACAGTTTCTTGATGAAAGGATTTGAAGTTTATAAATTTGGAATTGAAAAGCTTTTGAAATGAACAGCTTGGAATGCTTTTACATTAAAAATATCCAGAATTGGATAGTTTAAGACAATGACTTCAAATTGAATAATTTCGTAATTTCGCATAGCAACGATTTGAAATTGTACCAGTTATAAATGAAAGAGATGGAAAATAAATAATTTCGAATTTATTTTATAATTCCAAAATTGGAAGGGTTTGAAATAAAAATTTCTGAAGAGAAGATAATTTCCAAAAAAATATAAATTGGAATTATATCGTTTGTGATTCAAAGCGTTCAAAATTAGATAAATTAGATTCTAAATTGAAAAAAAGACTTCTTTTCCATATGAAATGTGTAATAAATTTAAATGTATAATGTGTGAAAAATTGAAGAATTTACAGTTCAAAGCGTTCCAATTTCGAGAATATGACAGTTGCAGATCACAAAGTTATTGAATCATTTAAAATGAAAAATTTCCAAATATGAAACATTTCATATAAAAATTTGAGAAAAATGACAGTTTCAAATTGAAAGGATTTAAATAGTAATAATTCTCAATTCAAAAACGTTCACAATTTAATAACCTTTGATTGGATTCCGGACAAGAGGACAATCAAATTGCCGTAGAAAGGATATATTGGGAGTGTTTGAATTAGAAAAATTCTGTCAAGATGAAAATTTTCGAATCGACTCATGAATTAAAACATTTAGGAAAAATCTTTCTTCAGAAAGTTCAATTTCAAAATTTCTGAAGTTCTTCCGAAATTTTTCGGTGAAATGATGGAAAATTCGGATTTTGGAAAAATCTTTATTTAGGAACGTTTAATTTCAATTTGAAAATGTCTAAGGTTTATTCTTCCCAATTTTTTCGGTGGAAAAAATGGAAAATTGCATTCTGGAAAAATATTTATTTAAGAACGTTAAATTTCAATTTCAATTTTAAAATGTCTGCAGTATTATCTTCCCAAAATTTTGGGTAAAAAAATAGAAAATTGCATTTTGGAAAAATATTTTTTCAAGAACGTTAAATTTCAAATTCAAAATGCCTAGAGTATTATCTTCAAAAATTTTTCGGTGAAAGAATGGAAAATGTGATATTGGAAAAATCTTTATTTAGGAACGTTAAATTTCAATTTCAATTGAAAAATATCTGAAGTTTAATCTTCCCAATGTTTCCGGTGGAAAAAATGGAAAATAGCACTTTGGAAAAATATTGATCTAAGAACATTAAATTTCAATTTTAATTTCAAAATGTCTGCAGTATTATCTTCCCAAAATTTCGGGTAAAAAAAATAGAAAATTGCATTTTGGAAAAATATTTATTCAAGAACGTTAAACTTGAATTTCAAAATGCCTAAAGTATTATCTTCCAAAATTTTTCGGTGAAAAAAATGGAAAGTGTGATATTGGAAAAATCTTCATTTAGGAACGTTAAATTTCAATTTCAATTGAAAAATATCTGAGGTTTAATCTTCCCAATGTTTTCGGTGGAAAAAATGGAAAATTGCATTTTGGAAAAATATTTATTTAGGAACATTAAATTTCAATTTTAATTCAAAATGTCTGCAGTATTATCTTCCCAAAATTTTGGGTAAAAAAATAGAAAATTGCATTTTGGAAAAATATTTATTCAAGAACGTTACACTTCAATTTCAAAATGCCTGAAGTATTGTTCCAAAATTTTTCGATGAAAAAATGGAAAATTCCATTTTGGAAAAATATTTATTCAAGAACGTTACATTCCCATTTCAAAATGTCTGAAGTATAATCTTTCCAAATTTTCGGGTGAAAGAATGGAAAATTGCATTCTTGAAAAATCCTTAATAACGAACGTTCAATTTCAATTTAGCATTTCTGAATCTTTTCAAACTTTTCGGCGAAAAAATAGAAAATCGAAATAAGAAAAAAATTTATTCAATAACGTTTGATTTCAATTTCAATTTCTAAATTTCTAAAGTATAATCTTCCCAAATTTTCCGGTAGAAAAATGAAAAAATTGCATTTTGGAAAAATGGTTATCGAAGAACCTGAAATTTCCATTTCAATTACAAAATGTCTGGAGTACATCCATTCATTTTAGAAAAACCTTCATTCAAGAACGTTCAATTTCAATTTCAAAATGTCTGAAGTACAATCTTTCCAAATTTTTGGGTGAAAAAATGGGACATTGAATTTTGGAAAAATCCTTATTCAAGAACGCTCAATTTCAATTTCGATTTTAATTTCAAAATGTCTGAAGTACAATTTCTCCAAATTTTTGGGTTAAAGAATGGAAAATTGCAATTTGGAAAAATCCCTATTAACGAACTTTCAATTTCAAAATTTCTGAATCTTCCCAAATTTTTCGGTGAAAAAATGGGAAATTGAATTTTGGGAAGATCTTTATTCAAGAACGTTCAATTTGAATTTCAAAGTTTCTGAAGTATAATCTTTCCAAATTTTTCGGTAGAAAAATGGAAAATTACATTTTGGAAAAATCTTCATCCAAGAACGTTCAATTTAAATCTCAATTTAAATTTCAAAATGTCTTAAGTACAATCTTCCCAAATTCTTTGGTAGAAAAATGGAAAATTGCTCTCTGGAAAAATCCTTATTCAAAAACGTTCAATTTCAATTTCAAAATGTCTGAAGTACCATCTTTCCAAATTTTTGGGTAAAAAATGGAACATTGCATTTTGGGAAAATCCTTATTCAAGAACGCTCAAATTTAATTTCGATTTCCATTTCAAAATGTCTGAAGTACAATTTTTCTAAATTTTTGAGTGAAAGAATGGAAAATTGCATTTTGGAAAAATCCTTATTCTTGAATGTACAATTTCAATTTCAAAATTTCTGAATCTTCCCAAATGTTTCGGTGAAAAAATGGGAAATTGAATTTTGGAAAAATCCTTATTCAAGAACGCTCAATTTCAATTTCGATTTCAATTTCAAAATCTCTGAAGTACAACCTTCCCAAATTTTTGCGTGAAAGAATGGAAAATTGCATTTTGGAAAAATCCTTAATAACGAACTTTCAATTTCAATTTCAAAATTCCTGAATCTTCCAAAATTATTCGGTGAAAAAAGAGGAAATTGAATTTTTTCAAAATATCTATTCTTAACGTTCTATTTATTTTTCAATTTAAGTTTCAAAATGTTGCCCTAAATTGTTGCCCTAAAAATAGAACCATGCATAAACTAAGCAATCCAAAAAGAATGCTTCCAACCTAATAATCATCCAAATTAAAGATTTCAACTTCAAAGCCCCGCAAAGCCAAAAATATATTTTTTTTTGTTAAATCCATAGGAATTCACGATTTGGTATGGAATCATAGTCACCTTGCTCTATCACAGCGCGCTATGGCACGCGTATAATATTACTCTATTATATATAATTTTGATCTGTACGTTATCTGTACGAAACAAATGAACATACATAATGTTTCCCCCCATATATAATTATTCTGTCTGGGCTATAAAATTTGATACTTTTACTACTCTTTGCACCTACTTATGTCGTACTTATGAATATAAATTATCATAAATCACTGAGAGAATGTTTTGCAGTTGAATGCAATTCCTAGAATTTTTAAGCATTTGTCCTCAAAAATGTCTCTATAATAAATTGAGGAAACATTGATTGAGGGAATAAATCATAAAAAAGTAAGCAGTGTTAGTATAATTGCCCTCGTAACGAGTGAAAAAAGCCCCAATATAAATTGTGTGATTTGACGTAAATTTGATTTGTTTTCCAAGTCAAATGTGAATGCGTCATATTTAATCCGTGTGTAAGGTCTCTTTCTAACGAAAATCCTCTTATCATCAATACGTAACTTCTGAAGCATAACCGATAAAACAAAAGAAGATTTTAATCTTTCAAGTGTAAATATGGTATGTCAATGATGAATTAATAATATTATTTCAACATCTTTACTTAAAAAAAAAAAAATCAAGGTTTCGACTACGAATTTCATAATAAGAGAACTGCTATCTAATCAGGTAATTAATTATGTTAATAGTTGATCTCGCGATATACGTTGCATCTGAAATCACGAGTATTTTCTAATTCTGAAGTAAAATAACTTCCTGAATGCGTGAGCACCCTCCAAGAAAAAAATAAAAACATTAAACTATTCAGGTTAGTGGAACATCGATTGATGGAGGTATCGCGTTTTCAGCAAATGTTGAATTCTAACGTTTTTGGCGATTGTCCACACGCAACTGTCTTCGGCCTGAATGAACAAGGGCATAAAGAGGATCTATGAGTCGTGAAATATGGATCGTTTCCAAAATGTGTTCTGGCTTCTTATTGATATAATTCCACGAGGAAGCGTCTCAAGGTTTTTTCATAATAATAAAGAGCATTTCGAAGTGAGCCAAATCAGCGCCGGATTCACCAGAGGTCACGGTGGGGCTAGTGCCCCAGGCCCCAGGAGACCGAGGGGCCCCCGGACCCCAGTAAAAATTAAACAAGTTCACGTATGTTACAGCAAGTTCAATAAATTACAGTGAAGATTCATTATGTGCATAATTGTAAAATATGAGAAAAAAATTAAAACGATGTAATTTAAATAAAAGCGTAGAA
>WSXT02040771.1:0-13348 GCA_011762715.2 Neuroterus valhalla | reverse complement strand
GATTTGTTCAATTCACTTTCAAATCTGCCTTTCTATTGAAATAAACAATAGCAAAAGCATTCCGATTACGAGACACAAATACCCGAGCGCGAAGCGCGAGGTTTGGAACAAACGAGCGTGTAGCGTGAGTCAAATATATTATCGAGCGCGAAGCGCGAGATCCTACGGACAAGCGCCCTAGGCGCGCTGATACTTGCGATGGAAAATTCGAGTTTTTTTTTCTTTCATAATGTTTGATCTGTTGTGTTGAAGGATGTTCAGAATGAACGTCATGAACTATATTAAATATTTGCAGACTGTGACAAATATACCGATGTATGATTGTCACTCTCCATACCGATGTCCAAGATGTCTACACATCAACCCAGACTTTACCCTCCATATCTTGGACTGAGGTGTTCATACATGAGAATATAATTTTCTTAATGAAATGCACTTGAGAAATTTGGATTTTTTGGTTCAAGTAGCATTTGTTTCTCAAAACAGAGTAATCTGAGAAATACGAATGATGAAGTCCGTAACTCCCTTTGCTTGGATTTTTATGTGGTGTTTTTTTTGTTCTGTTAAAAATCGACGCAGTGAAATGGAGCCGAGAAAAGAAAAATAAGAGTACAGTGAAATGCCAAAGTAGGTAGACAGGAACTCCTATACGTACTCTACGATGATACGTGCTCGTAAAATTGATCGTCCGTCGATATACCTCAGAGTCCCTAGCTATTCGTAACAGTCTCTGTCATCCCTCTCATGGACTCTTTTCTCCCTTTTCTGTGTCTCTTTCTTTCCCTCTTTAATACAGATTCCCAGAGGTGAAACATTGAAATGTATCGTTTGCAGGCAATAAGTTGGGGCAGACCGTTCCAGTGACCTTTCGGTGTCGCAGGTTGAGCTGTTTATTTGAAAAGGTTACATTCCAGTGGAAACCCTCTATTGAAACGATATAGCCAATCTTTTCTTGTTTGAAAACGGATTTCATTTTGCGGGTTTCTTCTACACCTTTCGAAAATTACCACTCTTAATCCAGTGAAATTTTTGTTTTTATCAGATATCATAGTAAATTCCAGGGTGGCAACTAGACCAGGAAACCAAAAAGTGACCGAGAATTTGTTCAAATTTGAAAGTTCAGGTTGAAAAATGTATCCAATTATCCTGAGTTTTACTAGTGTCATATGCAATACCACTTGATTTTGGATCGATTCAATATTCATTTTCAGGTTCATCTGATAATATTTGTTTGGCAAATTTGAACACTAATTGTTTATTGTTCATCGTGAGAGCGTTTTATTTTTAAGGCTCGGATTCAAGAATTTCAGATTTCAGGTCTTGATAGTTTTAATCGTTTGATTCAAATTATTATTGTACGTTATTTGTGCATAATGAGTATTCGTTCGGTTTTTTCTTAGTAGATAAACATATCTTGTTAATTATTATGGAATAATGTAAGATTAGTAGATTTAGCTTTCAAATTCTTTACAAATTATTCATCTCTAGTTTCAGAGACTATAAGTATAGTGGATAAAGTCTATTTTTTGAGTGAATTTGGCAAATCTTGTCACAAACAATATTATTTCTCTTTCGAGAAAAACTTTTCACGGTGGGAGGCATCTGCCCGTTATTAAAGATTCAAAATTCGATTTTCTGTCCACATTATGCACGATACGAAAAATTTATATTTATTGATTCACAGGGTGGCGACTTGACCGTGAAACCGGGAAATGACAGGGAATTCAATTAATTCAAATAATTAAGATAATTTTATATTTATTTTGGGACAAGGAATTTCAGAAAATAATTATAGTTTTTGTTTAAGGGCAGAAAGTTGCATTAAAGAAGTATTATTTCACTTGAAACCGTATTATTATTAGTATTATTTCATTATTATATATTATAAGTATTATTTCACATATGAAGCGGGACTTTTCAGAATAATTATAATTTGGATTTAGAAGAGAGGAATTTGAAAAAATCGTTCCTCCAATTCAAAATTTGTGACAATTTCCCCTCTTCCTAATTTTGGATTAAAAAAGTACTTCAAGCAATCTTTAGAGTAGAAGTATTGTTCCGATGAAGTAATATTTCTGAATTATGATAGAAAACTTGTTTGCATTGTTCATTGCAAATGTATCCTTTTTAGTTGAAAAATCAACAACTTGTTTAAAATTTGAACTTGTTTGTTGAGAGTGAAATTTTCGATTCAAAACTTACCTCTGGTTGAATTCAAGTATTTAGTTGAACATTGATTCTTGAATCTGAAAATCAAACTATTTCTTTGAGAATTTATGCGTTTCGTTGAGAATTGGCTTCTTTTCGTAGAAAATTATTCTTCATAGTCAAAAATTAATCTTTTTGCTCAAAATATATCTATTCATGTGAAGATTCAGCACTATACGTTAAAATTCATCAGTTTAGTTGGAAAATAATTCCTTCAACTAAAAATTTTACTGTTCCATTTTTAGTGACTTCGAAAGTTAGTATACTTCCTTAGAAATTCGTCTCTGTGGTTAACAAGTCAAGCTATGCAGTTAAAAATTTTCCATTCAAGTCGAACATTATTCTATTAAGAAACTCTTATATTTGGTTTGAAATTAAATTTTTGAGCCAAAAATGTCACTATCCCATTTTCGTTTGGGAATCTTTATTTTTATAGTACAAATTTCAACCATTTTGTTGAAAAATTTAAACTTTTGGTTTAAATTCAATTTCTTGTGTAAAATAACTTGTGTCAAAAATTAAACTATTCTAGTTAAATGTTCATCATTATAGTTAAAAATTATTCTTGCCGGTTAAAAATTCAACTACTTCATTAAATATTTAGAATTCCATTTGATTCTTAATCATTTCGTGTAAAAGTGTAATAATTGGTTCAACAGTTGTTTTTTTTTTTGTTTTTTGAAGGTTAGTTTCTTCTTGTCATAAGTTATTTTTTTCACTGAGAATTTAAATTATTCCTATTGAAAATTCCATATTTTCATTCAAAATTCAATTGTTCAGTTAAACATCCATTTTTTTCATTTTAAAATTTGAGTATTCAAATTTTCGTTGCCAGTTTATCTTTTTCAGTAAAAGATAATTCATCTCATTAAAACTCAACTACTTCAGTTAAATATTCTTTGTTTTAGTATCTTCTTGATTGAAAAATGAACTAATAATTGTAAATCCGTTTTTTCTCTGTTATTGTGAATTGAGTTTCCTTAATCGTGAGTTCAACAGTTCCTATATAGATGAAGAGATTGATTTATTTTGCACTGTTTGAACTGTTGTGGTAAAGGATGTTTAGAATGAACTTGACCGTGAAGAACCGGGAAACGACCGGGAATTGGAAATCTCCCGCCGAATCACCACCTCGGTTCTTTTGTTGTGAAAAATACTTAAATTTACTGTCAGTAGACAAGAAATACCCAAGTTCAACTTACTTCATTACCTTCATCTATAGCCTAAACCATAACACTCATGCATACTCATTTTTTCACTTTTGGACTATATTATTCTATTTTGAATAATTTTATTCGGAGGTTTATAATTTTCGAATCAAAGTCACAATCGCGAACTTGATGAATTAGCTCATTCCTAATCTATAGTGTTTGTAATTTATCAAGTTTTATTTGAAACCTTTGAGATAACCCGAATTTATTTTGAGTAGAAAGCGTAATGGCTTGAATTTTTGAACCATCTACCGTCATGAAATTTTCCTTGAATCCAACCCTTCTCCAGATCTTTTAGGTTAAGAGTTACGGAATTTTTTGTAACTCGAGCCCTAGTGCTATAATACTTAACCGATTTAGTCTCACGGGAAATTCTGTGACGCTAGGCAGTGCCCATAAATTTCTTATAATTTCGCGAATTGCAAATACAAATAATAACAGTTCGATATTAAAAGAATTAAATTCTCGTGATTTCAGAATTCAACCCTTTGAGATATGTTCAATTTATTTGAAATTATTGGTCTTTTTTTCGCGCATTCATAATTTTTAATTGTTCACTGTTGAACATTTTCAATTTTTATCTATAAAAATGGAAGAAATTTATACAGCTATAATTAATATTCACCTTATAAATTCAAAACCACTTCAGAACGACACCAATTGAATAATTTCAGATTGCAGTTTATAAATTAAACCATTTTGATAAGAAGCTCTTGAAATTTTAACAAATTTGAATATAAACTACATTTTAAAATTTCGGAATGAATGCCTTCATGTTTTAATAAATGAAAATAAAGTCGTTGAAAATCTATCAATTCCAGAACGATACTTTATGAATTGGACAATTGTAATAGTAAACTCTGGAATAAAAAACAAGCCATTTTCATTTCAAATGGGAATTATTCTTCATTGCAATATTCGAAAAATTTGGCCCTCAAATACCTGAGCGATTATGACTACAACTTCAAAATGGAATATACTAATTTCAAAATTCCGAAAATTATTTAACTTAGAACGAAGAGCGCTGGAAATCGTTCAAATTTCAGTTTGAGGCACTGAAACTGTCCCTATAAAAATTCAAATAATTTTAAATTTGACAAGTTGTATCCGAAATCTTTATAGTCAGCCAATAAAGCTGAAAACATTTCAAATTTATTACTTCTTTTCATTCATAAATTTAATCGTCTTGTCTATGCTCCTTCTCCAGTCAGTAAAATTTTGATTGCCCTTAATTGCAAGTGAAGCGATTCTTGGGGGTCTAAATTTTATGCAATATTCAACCCTGTGATCAAAATTGTTCAACTCTCACTGTTAATTTCCAATACTAGCGCTGACAGGGTGGCTCCTTGACCGGGAAACCAGGAAACGACCAGGGAAAACCGGCAATGTCCGGGAATTCAATTAAAAACACGGGAATTTCTTTCACTCAACCTAGACATTTCAAAAATTCTTCGGGAACAAATACGAGGAATGATTGCTTTCTTTTTATGAGTCAAAAAAATATCTTATAATTTGATTTGAAGAATACAATGTTCAATTTATCTGGTTCTCAGAAGATTTAAATACGTCTATACTTCATGAGAGGAAGAATTTTGATTTTTTTCATTATAGGAAAAACGTTTCGCAAATTTGTTGCTCTGAGAGATTTTTTTAGCTGACTAGAACTTGATAATCGAATTGATGATAGCCCGAGCATACAGGAAGAATTATTATCTAACTTTTTTCGAAAAAATGTAAATATCACGTGTTCTTTGCTTTTTTTGTAGAAAATTGATCTTGATGGTCAAAACTTCATCTTTTTGATCAAAATACATCTATTAATGTGAAGATTCATCATTATACATGAAAATTGATCAGTTTAGTTGAAAGCGAATTTCTTCAACTGAAAATTTTACTTGTTCCTTCTATGTGGAAAATTGATCTTTCTTTTCTAGTTCAGAATTCGACAATTTGGTCGAGATTGGTCTTTTTGAATTGAAAATTCAATTATTTCGTTGAAACTTCACATATTTTGTTGAAAAGTCGGAAATTTCAGAAATTTGTGTGAACGGTTAACAATTCGAGTTATACAGTTGAACATTTTTCATTTTAGTCGAACATTTATATAGTTCAAAATCTTATACCGGATTTGAAATGAATTTTTTGGGTCAAAAATGTCACTTTTCATTTTTGTTTAGGAATATTTATTTTTATAGGCCAAATTATAACCGGTTGTTGAAAAATTTTATTTTTTGCCGAAAACTGAACTATTCCAGTCAAATGTTCATCATTGCAGTTAAAAAGTAGTCTTTCTGGTTCAAATTCAATTATTGCAGTTGAATATTTATAATTTCATTTGGTTCTTCATTATTTTGTGTAAAAATGTAATGATTTGTTCGACAGTTAGTCTTTTTTTTTGTTGAAAGTTATTTTTCTTTGTTGAAAGCTGGTTTCTTTGTCTTAAGTAGTGTTTTTTAACTGGAAATTTAACTCATTCCTATGTTTAATTCAACGGTTTCAGTTAAAAATTCATTTGTTCAGTTAAACATCCATTTTTTTATATTTTAAAATTTGAGTATTCAAATTTTCGTTGACAGTTTATCTTTTTCAGCAAAATGTGATCTATCTTATTAAAACTCAACTCCTTCAGTTCAAGAATCTTCGTTTTAATATGAAACTCTTATGCTTGGTTTGAAATTGGTTTTTTACACTAAAAACCTTACTGTTCAATTTCTTGTTGCAAATAATTGTTTGTTAAGTTCGAAATTCGACTATTTCGTTGAAACATTATATTTTTTCTTAGAATGTGATTCATCTTCTTATTTGAATATTCATCTTCTGGTTCGAAAAATGAACGGATATTTGTAAATCCATTTTTTTGTTATTGTGAATTGATTTTCATTAATAAAATTATGAGTTTTACTGTTCCAACTTTTGTAGAAAAATTACATTTTTTTTGTGGAAAATTTGAGAATTTTTTTCAAATTTGATTTATTTTAAAATGTTTGGTCTGTTGTGTTGAAGAATGTTTAGAATGAACGCCATGAATAAAAAAAGTCTTGCTTTTTGCGAAAAATATAAATATGTTACTTATAGTTGACCGGGAAAATGGAAAAACTTGACCATGAAGAACCGGGAATTGACCGGAAATTAGAAATCGTCCGCCGGAAAGTTCTTCTCATTTTTGATTGGCCTCAAAATAATCTCAAGTCGAGTGCTTTTTTCCAATCGCTGATTACTTAAAGTTAATCATCCTATCTTAAAGATTAAAATGGCCGTCAATGTAAATATTTTTGATGAAATTGGAATAAAAAGCAGTTCATTGGAGCGATTCAGTTTGTGCAGTAACGACTATTAGGCGTGTCAGAGAGTATAGAGGATCGACTGCAATTAATCAAGAGGATTGATTGCGAACGATTAGTTAGTAGTTGAGTTGGCAGAGGAAATTACAATATGTCAATTAATTCTGTCGTGGTCACTGGCCACTTTATAGAGACTTACTATTAAAGATCGTGTTCCAGTTGGACTGCAAGCCTGTAATCACTCTAGATCAATCGAGGGTAGGAAATTATCCAATGGGCAAGTGGTTACAGTTGACGTTGTCAGCCGATGAAACTCTATAACAAGGCACGTTTAAATTCACCTGTCCGACTCCACTTACTCAAACTGGTACATGAACCAAGTAATTTAAAATCAAATGCCCACTCTATTGACATGTTATGGTCCATTTGTAAAATTACATCTATTTCGACACATCCTCCAAAGGTGATTACCATTTTTTGCTGATGGGCTTATTCTGGGAATTGTGCCCAAAATCCGTTTGGAATCAAAGGGATTGTTATGAAACACAGCCTCAGATGATTATGAAAATTAGTATGAATTTAAAGAATAATGTTCAAGGTTTCTGAAACAAAATGTTGTCTTGAATTACCTTTCAAAAGGGGCACAAGAGACTATGTTACAATTAGGTTCTGAAATTAAAAAGACGTAGAAAATTTTCAATGTTCCTCCTTAGGGTTTACTCAATTTCCGTTCCTTTGCGTCTATAGTACCCTGTTTTGACATCGCTTCTTTTAACTCTTTTTCCAATTTTTTACATATAATTCAACATTTTTGGAAACTGAACGCGTCGAGACGAAGAAACTAATATTTCAGCCACCGTTATGTGACTGTGTAACTTACGTTTTCTTTTATTTCCTTCTTGCTTTCCTTCTTATGCTTCCCGTTGTCTTCGTCCCATAGTCTTTTATTTATTTGTTTTCAGCCCCCAGATTTTTCTTTCTTCTTCATCCCCTCTTCTCTAGGTTAGTCTGCCGTGAAAATTTAACATTATATGTTCATTCCTTTCTCTCTCCCTCCTTCCTTATACAATTACACCGTGCCACTATATGTACTTTAACCAATAGCATACTTTGCTTTTACTCTCTGCATTCTGATACCTATGCACTTTTTCCTTTTACTCAATTTGCGAGTCCATTTAGCAATGCTCCTCCAATGGCTCATCTTCACCCTTTACCGTTGTCCCTGATATTTTTGCATATTTTGCCTTCCTCTTTCTTTTCTTTCCAATTCCTTCAAGTTCATATTGCTCTCTTGATTAATTGATTCAATGTGTCCCCTGAGGGTTTACATTTTCCTCGAACCTCTTTACCATTCCTTTACACACTCTACCACTACCTTAGTAGCAAGTAAGGGAGACCTACAGCTTAAGGTGGATTCCGAACCACCAAGAACCCCAGCCCCAGGTACTAAGAGTAACCTTTTTCTCAAGAGGTACCGGCACCACGACGTTCCGGAGATGAACACTCCCTTGCTAGGCAAGTGTTCACCGCGTGAGCCGCCAGAGTTCTTCCAGAGTGCAAGGCGGGAATCGAACCCACAACCAGCCGGCGTGGGTCCAAAGCGCATGCCTCAGCCCCACGACCAACTGGCCACACTTATTTCCCTTTTCTCCTACCCCTCGATTTCTGCAGAACACTGATTCTTCTTATTTCTATGGCAATAACTCTAGCCTTCTTCCCACTTTCTTCCACCTCTTTGTAACACATTGTCGGTAACCTTCTTTCTCCTCTTCCTCTTCCTCACCTATCCTTCTTCCTATTCCTATTCCTCTTATTTCCCCTCTCCTCCTTCCTCTCGCTCCTCCTATCCCATCTTCCTATTCATCTTTCTCTTGCTCCCCTATCCAATCTTCCTATTCCTCTTCCCATTCCTCCCCCTCTTCTTATTCTCCTACCTCTCCCTCTTTCTTTTCCACTTCCTCTTCTCCTCTTCATATTCCTCTTCCTCCCCCTATTCCTATTCCTCTACCTCTCCGTCTTCCTCTTCTTCTTTCTCCCCCTACCCCCTATCCCCACTTCCTCTTCCTATTTCTCTTCCCCTTCCTTGTCCTCCCCTCTTCCTAGTCCCATTCCCTTACCTCTTTCTCTAACACTTCCTCTCTTTCTCCCCTCTTCCTTTTTCTCGCCATCTTCCTCTTTTTTCCCTCTTCCTGCCTCTTTCTCTCCCTCTTCCTCGTCCTCCCCCTCTTCCCCTATCACCTCTTCCTTCCCCTCTTCCTTCCATTCTTCCTCCCCTTCTCAATTCTCCCTCTTGCTCTTCTTTCTTCCCCTCTTTCTTTCCCTCTTCTTGCCTCTTTCTCTCCCTCTTCCCCGTCCTTCCCCTGTTTCCCTATCTTCCTCTTCCTGCACTCTTCCTCCCCTTCTCAATTCTTCCTCTTGCTCTCCTTTCTTCCTCTCTTTCTTTCTCTCTTCCTGACTCTTTCTCTCCCTCTTCCCCGTCCTCCCCCTTTTCCCTTATCTTCCTCTTCCTTCCTTCCCCTCCTCCTTTCCTCCTTCCTCCCTTTCTCAATTCTTCTCATTGTTCTCCCCCTTTTCTCTTCCTATTCCTCTTTCTTTTCCTCTCCCATCTTCCTCTTGCTCACCCTTCCCCATATTCCTATCTCCCCCCCCCTCTCTCATCTTCCTCTTCCTATTCCTCTTTCTTACCTCTTCCTCTTTCTCTCCGACTTCCTCTTCTCCTCATCTTCCTCTTGCCCCCTCTCCCACTTCCTCCGACTCCCCTCTTCCTCTTTCTATGCCTCTTCCTCCCCCTCTCCTCTATTCCTATTCCTCTATCTCCCCATTACCCCTCCCTCTTTCTCTTCCACTTCCTCTTGCTCCCCATACTCCCTCTCCCTATGCCTCTTTCCTTCCCTCTTCCTCCTCCTCTCCCTTGCCTCTTCCTCTTTCTCTCCCCTCCCCTCTCTTCATGTTCCTTTCCGTCTCCCTCTCCTGCTCCCCCTCTTTCTCTTCCTCTTCCTCTTCCTCCCCCTTTTCCAACTTCCTTCATCTTCCTCTTCCTTCCCCTCTGTCTCTTTCTCTACCTATTCCTCTACCTACCCTCACTTCTCCCTGTTTCTCTCCCACTTCCTCTTCTCCTCATATTCCTCCCCATCTTTTTCTGCTTTATATCTACCCTATAATTTGATACCGGAAATGCCAGCGTATCAGATATCTTCAACCGCCTATCCCGATGTATTCTTAACCTTCTGCCGTCTATTCCCCAATATGCACTCCACGTACCGCAATCTCTTCAATGAAAAGAACCGAGATGTTTGAATTCCTTTATTTCCTTTTACTTTTTACCTTCCCACGTCGCTGTCCAATTTATTTTTCTTTCTCTCTCTTTCTAAACCTCATTGCTCTTTATTGATCCGTATCAAATAATTATCCAATAAAATCACTCAACACAATATCATCCACGTATACATGCTAGTGTATGTATGATGAAGAGATTTAATTCCAGAACTAAATGGTTCCTTGGAGAACTTTGTGGCACCTTTCTTGTCGGAATGAAATTGTAGTCATAATGTTTTCCCCAACATGTCTGTCATATTTACTTTTTTATCCTTTTTCTTTGAAATAATGGATATAATGAGGTTTTTCCTTTTAATTCTTAGTATAGAAATGCGCTTCCATATGCTCGTAAAACTTGAACGTTCTGTTTAACCTGGCTAGTATATAGCACAATTTCGTAGATAGGGAATAGAGAAGGACGACGTTGGAAGCAAAGAGTTGAATTGAGGAGTATGAAGTTTAAACGAGGGCTAGATTCTCAGCAATGGTAGTACAACTCGACTTCCGGTCAGCGAATGGCACAATGGCTGTCCGGAACATGGAATCCATCCTCCTCCTCCTTCTACTCCACCTTTCTCTAGCTATAATTTAGACCTGCTTTGCATATAAAAAGCAACAATGGGGTTAGGTTCATGCGGTCGGGGCGAAAATTTGATTTGTCATCTCGCTTGCTGTGGCCGAGCTGCACTTTTTGTGGCTCACTACTATTCTCATCTGAATTCAGCCTCCGCTATCCGATAATTCGCCTACTCTCATAGTAATATCTATTCCAATTGTGTGTGCTAGAATATGGTAATATGTGAACATCAGAAATGAGAACAAACTGGTCTTTGATGCACTGTGAAAAGTTTTAAGGTAACTTCTTCCATAAATAAAATAGTATACTGCACAACAAGAGCGTAAAGTTTGAGATTCTCACATTTTGTCTCTTGAGACATGTCAAGAGGGCACGGAGTAGCTTTTTCTGTCCGGGGACTGTGGAAGCGGGTGGAAAAAGCTACTTTGCGCTCACTTAAGATGCTCGGAAATTCAGACTTCAGGCGCAGGTTCGACAATAATGAATGTAAACATGTAGAGTAATGTGAAATTACAGAAAGTTACTCATCTAAAAATAGAGTGATTTAAACTGTCGAATATTTAATATTCTGTTTAAAAAGAATCGCGTCACGCAATAAACTTATTTGTCGAACTAGATTTTCGAAATGTTTTGTAGAAGAACTGAACCTGTGAATAGGAGTTAGTTAAATTGGAATTTTCCAAAATTTCTAGTGCTCTACTTCAAAATAATACAATTTTAGCACTTCATTTTCGAAGCTCGCAGACTTTTTGTGGACACAACAAATTGAAAGCGGTCGCAGATAGCTTGAAGGAATTTAGGCGAGCGGCGCACTCCCAAAAAGATGCACAAAAACATGAGTTGACCGACCAGTACAAAGCGCAAGGAAATAACCAATTGAGATCGATTATTTATGTTATTAGGAACAAAAAACCTTAATAACCCTTTTTTGTCCCGATTGTCGGTAATTTGTTATTAACTAAAAACTTAGAAAATTACAAAAAATGGAAAAATCGTTACGCTGATAATTTTTTACAGTAAAATGCAATTGAAAGTCAAAAATCGACCAAAAAGCGTATATTTTGAAAAAAAATTTCTCGGCTTTTACCACAGCTTTCGGAAAGTTGAAAAATGCAAATTATTCGTGAAAACATGTTCTTTTAGGCAGTATTTTTTTCCTCTGTGCTACTTTTGTTTACAATGATGAATTTGTATACCAAATTCGTGAAATTAACAGATTTGCGGTGACGAAGCGCGTAACGTATAATGATTCGCGGAACTTTTTCTTATTGACTTACTTTGTAATATGTGGTTTTTGGCCATTGATATTTGTTTTTTATACTATGTACTGTCGAAAAGAAGCCTTTCTCTAATAGAGCATTCTTCAATCCCACGGTGAATATCTATTTTTTTCGATCAACCAGCAATTTTACGTAAATATAAATAAATAAAAAATATTTATATAGAAATATATTCACATAAACTACACTTATACAAACATTGTTTTTCAAAACAGATGTTCTAACTAATTCAAACTAATCACGTGTTCGCTGTTTTCTTGTGCAATTTTACTTGCTTAAACTTGCACAAATACGCCTAGCTGTTTGGATGACTGAAGATTAAATTTAGATAAAAAAGTTGCAATGTTAATGTTTTTTTGGGTACACATAAATTTTGTTCTAGAATTGAAAGAAGTTTTATTTAGGAAAGGCTTTTTTTGGCAGTCAACGGTATAAAGAAAAAATATCAATGGCCAAAAACCACATATTATAACGTTAGTCATTACCAAGTAGTTTTTGTCATTGTAAACAAAAGTAGCATGAAGGAAAAAAATACTGCCTAACAGAACATGTTTTTACGAGAGATTTGCGTTTTTTAAATTTCGATAAGCTGTAGTAGGAGCCGAGAAAAAAAATTTCAAAGTATACGCTTTTCGGTCGATGTTTGACTTTCAATTGCGCGTAACTCGAAAACAAAGCATTTTTCGAAAAAGTACCAAGAGTGAAAAAGTGTTTGTTTTCATCCTTTTTACTATAATAAAATATCAGCGTAACGATTTTTTCATTTTTTGTAATTTTACACGTTTTTAGTTAATAACAAATTACTGACCATCGGGACAAAAAAGTATAACAAGGTTTTTTGTTCCTAATAACATAATTAATCGATCCCAATGGGTTATTTCCTTGCGTTTTGTAGTGGTCGGTCAACTCATGTTTTTGTGCATCTTTTTGGGGGTGCGCCGCTCGCCTAATTCGGTGGGCTAATTTCGACTACTAATATCTCAAAACCTATCGTAGTATTTTTTTAAATATTTATTGCTTATCCTTGTGCCATTGATGATGTTGTCAAAATGGGTTTTTATGGTTAAACTTTTTTCATCAATGGAATTCATATTTGATACAAGAATATAAAAGATTCCCTAACTCAGGGCGTATGAATCAACCTCTAATATCATTGAATTTTATTGAAGAGTAAGAAAGCTATGCTCATTTATATTATATTTAAAATATGTTCTTTATAGCAAAATTTCTGTCTAGACTCATATTCCAAATTTCGTACAAAAACACAAAAAATTCCATGGTTCAAGTCAGGTTAATTGGCCTCTTATATCAATTAATTTTCATTGAAGAGTAAAGAAATTATGGTCATTTATAGTACTTGGAAAATAGGTTTTTTTTTGCAAATTTTTGTTCTATGCGCATAATTCAAATTTGATGCGAAAACAATTTCATAGTTGGAGCCTGATGAATTTAACCTTATTATCGATAAATTTGCTA
>WSXT02040760.1:0-13348 GCA_011762715.2 Neuroterus valhalla | reverse complement strand
TCAGTGTACAAAATTAACCTATAAAAATTCGTTTGCAATGATAAAACGCAACGAGTTTCGCTTACCCCGAAAGGGATCTGGCTTGATGGTATAATAATAATAGAGATGCTCAATAGTGGTGTCAAACAATTCGATCAAATTTCAAATCATCTGAAGTTAATAAGAATTGGAGTTTAAGAACTTCATTAGAATTTGTTGTTCCGTATCCATTGGAGCCACCGGGGGGCGACAACATGCGAGACAATGGTTATGGTTAGCTGCGTGATGTTCAGACAGATCTCGCCAATCAACAATCCGGCCAGCAAGGACACCTGCGGAACGCGAGAAACAGTGGAACATCGGCCGTGCCTGTTGAGGATGCTTTGTCTAGCTCAATCGATTTGCAGCCATTTACCTCAACAGGAATACTGTTGGAGATCATCATTAGGCAACCAAGATGATGGGAAAACTGATGCGTCTTTATTATCAAAGCGAGAAATTTGCGACTAAGCGGGAAAAGGGTGTAGAAGATCTCATCACGAAGGTCAAGGACATCCGCAATTATCTTCCCATCTCAGGAAACCGAGCTATGGAGATTAAGTAAGAAGTGGCATTGGCGGGGGAAACCGTCGATGATGAACATCAGTTAGAAGAAGCTTCACTACAATATCAAGCGGAGACAAATGGGGCAATACAACATCATCAATGTATTGATGTTCCTGCACAACCCCTTGATGATCCAGTACCACCACATCTTTCCGGAAGCAGACGGTTTGAACCAACCAGAGGCAGTAGTAGAGATTCAGCGACCAAGAAGGCAATTTCAATAGACTTATCATATGAACAAAGATTTGATGCGCCTCAATTTTGTAGGCCTCTATTTTGTGGCACAGAGTAGTGGGCAGAGTGTGAGAATAGAACATCATCGTATTATCTTACTTGAGTACCCGAATCCAGCCAGAAGTATGAAGAAACAAAATGAAGCCGACCAGAAACGCTCAATATCTGTTAAAAGATTGCTTTCAGACGTTGAAATAGCTACCATCAAAATGAAGGCTGGTCAGCTGTGTCCTGATAATGGAATCCCCTTAGGAGAAGTGGATGTTGGAGAGCTTATCGGAGCTGAGAGCATAGGTGCTAGGGACAATGAAGAAGAAGGGCTGGGTCGACTAAAACTAAATCCAAACATCAACGTTAACGTTGATTCCAATGAAGATATAACAGAAAACATTCTTTGCCAATAATGTTAGGTTGTAGAACTAGGTCTATGGATGCAGTCTTTCTCCAAAGGCGGTAACAAGATCCCCTATGGAAAATCAGGTTGGATATGGACGTCAGCAAGGTAGGGAGCAAGCTGGGTCGACTGAACTAATCTAAGAAAGAAATGGAGCCAGAAAGATGATACATCATGATTGTACTATCATCTACCTATGCAACATCGAGACATGGACACCAACAATATAAGATGAGATAATAGATTTTCTTCGGCAGAGACTTGGTGTTCTAACTTCCAGGCTGCGTCGATACAATAAAAGTAGTGCAAGAAGGCAGCCAAGTGAAACCTTTTAGGCAGATAAAAGAAGGATCGATCGTGAACTAAGTAGAGAGCAAAATATTCAGCTGAACACCAAAGTTCTTCAATTGGAAGACATGGCTTACTACTGATCAGGTGTTTGAGGAAGAAATAACAGAAGCAATTTAGACGCTGCGTGGTTTTAACTAGAGAAGAGAAGAGCAAGCAAAAACCCTGGAATGGAGCCTACTATCATCACAGACTCAGACGTTTCAGCGGTTTTGAAATGATCAGGTAATCTGGCTCCAGGTCCAGACATGGTGCACAACTTCTGGTACAAGTACCTTACAAGTCTGCACACCGCATTAGCGAAGTGTTTCCAGAAGATCAACAAACATCCAGATCTTATGCCGTACTTTATGGTCAAAGGAACTACGTATATGTATAAGTGTCTTACTCAAAACTAGAGTAGCCACTTCAAACTAGAGTATATTCCCTTGAGGAAATGAACATTGAACAATGACTCAACTATAGGGCTGACTCCGAGCAGCCGTAGTAGTCAGTAGTGGCTAAATGAGCCATTACTGCTACTCTAAGATACTCGGGTTGATTTCATTCATATTTAAAATGCCTTTCAATTACCAGTTAAAATGTAAACTAGTAGAGGATAAATTTTATTCAAACATATTTGAGTTTAGAATGTGGTTCCACAATGAACCAAGATATTTGCTCTCGTGAATGAGACTCCCGCCCATTCAAGAATATCGGGGAATAGTCATCCAAGACGGATTATATTTCGCGGCATTCGAAAGTTGCGTATACGAGAGGGTATAGCGATGGACGCTGTCGGCACGCTTGCGCATCTCCACCGACCCTTCTTTTCTGCCTTGCGTGTCATGGTAGGGGTTGCTTCCCGCTGGAAGGAACGAATAGCCGCCATGTAAGCATTCGTTGTTCAACGTTCCAGACCGCGGGGTCAATTTACAATTGTCTCTAAAAATCTATCTTACTTAAGGAATAACCGAGAAAATGTCCGGATGAGGAAATAGCATGCTAACAGGTGGGTTCTCTTCTTTCTCTTTAGTTTCATCTTGAATAGTATCTTTTGTCGAGATTGCCAAAATTGTAGGCGAGCATGGGAGGCATCGATAATTGCGTCGCCCTGTTCAGTGTTAACTGTCGCATTGAATTCAGTGTTTCGTGACTCGAAATGTCAAGGGTTCAGTATACGAGGACTGGAGTTGATCCTAAAAACTATAATCTGTTCCGAAAATCCGATTATTCGTGGGGACGCCGCGAGCGTCACTTCCCAAAGATGGCGGCATTCTGGCCGCCCGGCACAAGCCTGTAGGCCTTTGGTGGGTGCCGCATTGTATGGGATGCACTCATTGATCACATGTGGCGATAAAATCCCGTTGAAGATAATAAGCCCTGTGTTTGCGCGGTATTGCTAGATAATTCCTGCTTACCAAAAATTATGGAGTGAGTGACACGCCACTCATCTTCGCTTGTGAAGTCAGACGTCCAATTCATGTCTCTTTAATTGTCACTGACGTTCAATATTTTTATTAATTGATCGCTATGTTAATTATGAATTATATTGTTGTGTTTTCATGAAATTGAAGGTCGTTGTTATTGACCTTGACTCCAGTGTTGCTCCTTACCCTGCTACTCTACTGAGCAAGCTGGCCGGCAAAGTGAAATCTCGAACACAATTATATTAAAATAATTTTGGAAATCCTATTAATTCCACAAAGATGTTTTGGGTTAGAGTGAATAAGAAAGAAATAACTTCAGCTGGTTGTGATCAGTTTTATTACAAAGCATAGTCCAAACATAACAACCTTATGGAAATACAATACACTCCAAAAAATATACAGCGAATCCATCAGGATTCTGTTCAACTCAAAGTCATGCAATACTTATCCGATTCCTACCTTACTGACTTTTATTCGCAACAACTGAGTTCCACACCAATTGAGACATGCGAATGAACAATCCAGAAATTGAATGAGAAGCACCGAGGAATCTCTTTACAGCAGGGGTGTCCAACGCAAGGCTGGCGCGCTTCTCCCTTCTTTCCCTTCTCCGAGCGCTTCTTTGAGAATTCTCTTCTCATCTCCCCTTCCCACATCGCACTCACAGCATGGACGCATTCAAGGTGATAAGGGAGGGGATTGACGCGTGACATTTATTTACACCAAAGCTCATGCGTTGGACACCTCTGCTTTACAGTC
This sequence comes from Neuroterus valhalla, assembly GCA_011762715.2. Lineage (NCBI taxonomy): Eukaryota > Metazoa > Arthropoda > Insecta > Hymenoptera > Cynipidae > Neuroterus > Neuroterus valhalla. Next base: position 9,619 of record WSXT02040760.1, on the reverse strand, counting down.
TTGGATTTTCTGGAAATACAACAATCATTTTCGGAAATAAATTTGATTCTAAATTCAGAACTTTCAGGGCCATAGAGACGTTTCTTAGTATTTCTCCACATAACTTCCTCAATTTTTTACTCCACACCCCAATTCGTGTGGACGTATGGTGTTGCGAAGGCTGTCGCCAAGTTCAGAATTGAGTGAGTATAACATAGCATAAACGAGATTTTTTCGGTCATTATTCTGCTACGGACTAATGCATTTTAGGAGTGTCCACGATGGACATCTACTCCTCAGCACCGCGACCAGTAGACCCACTCGAAGAATAATTAGGAGAATGTGGAGAAGGTGGACCTGGACGTAGTGGATTAAGCACCTCTGGTACAGGTTGTCGTGGACGTAGACGAATTACAGGACGTCTCCTTACAATTCGCGGTGGTGCTTCATTATTATTATTGGCAATATTATTATTTTCACCTTGTTCAATAAATTCAGGTCCTTGATGTTGGTCTAGCAGTGGTCGAGCTCGCGGTCGTTGAGTTGTTGAATCTTCTGACACCGCTGGTCTGTTCAATCTTGGCCTATCCACATTTTGAGGTGGGCGTCTTTGTTGATCAGTATCAACTGTTAGAGAACTTAGGTCTGATTGTATGCTTGACAGTGAATTCGACTGTGAGCTCAGTTCTGTAAAAATGCAGACATTTATGATTTTCGAGCTTTGGTCAATTATAGGGTGGAGAAACGATTTTGGAACATTAGACGTTTTTGGAATGACAAAGACAAAGACGATTGTCTTTGTCTCAATTAGTCAAGTACACCAGTAATCGTTGTTTAAAAATTAAGGGTTGTTGAGAGAAAATGCTCATAATTTTTAGTAACAATGTATAGGAAAATTACATGTCAAATTCTCCTATTCTTGTGGACCACTATTATTCTCCTTAAAATGGCAGGAAAGGTTCATCCTATGTCGAAAATAAGGTAGACCAGAAATATGAAATTTTCGGAAATCGTCAATGACTCTTGTGATTTTATTTAATACTGTAGCGAAGTTGACTAAAAGTTGACAAAGTTGATATGCATAAAGATTCATGATTTTCAACCCCGATCTTATCTCAAAAACTGACCTTTAGTTATCAATTTCATTGAATTAAAAAAAATACCAACTTGGCAGCAGGTCCATATTTTTACTGTTTTTCTATAAACTACGAAATTCATAAAAATAATCTCCTGAAGAACAATGTTGGTGGAAAATCCCGTTCTAACCCTTAAAACCTGCTCCTTATGATTAAGATTTCCTAAAATATGAATTTATCAGAAAAGTATTAACTTTTGGGAGTCTTTGTCTGTTCTCCGAATTAAAAGAAATCATTTATGACCATTGGTGGTTCTGGGTGTCATATAGAAGTTTCTTACTACCATCATCCTTTGAAAAACAGATTTCTCGAAAATTCTAGACGAAATTTTACGAAATATAAAAATGATTAAGAAAGTTTTAACTTCTGCGCGTCTTTTTCGGTATTTCAAATTTTTAAAAACCTTTATTTGCGAGGGGTGGTTTCCAGGTGGAACAGATACGTTTCTTATCACTGTCATTCTCTGTGGAATTCATTCTATAAATTTTTTGGGTAGAATTTGCCAAAATATCGTCGATTTTTCGAACTATGGAGGATCTGTAATACAGTAACTTTGAAACGTCTTTGTCGGTCCTCTTTATATCGGGGAATAGGTTTCGAGTGGTACAGAGAGGTTTCTTATTGCCATTAGTTTCTGAGGAACTTATTTCATACATTTTACGGTCACAATTTTCCGAAATATGAAATAACTAAGAAAGTATCAGCTTTTGAGTGCCTTGTCAGTTTTTGGAAGTTAAAAAAATTCTGGATTCCCAGAGGTGGGTTTCAGGTGCCAAGATGAATTTTCCTAATAAAAACATCCTTCAGGGATTTATTTTTTGATCGTCTTAGGCAAAATTATTTAAAATATGATACTGAAAAGAATTTATCAATTTTATATCGTCTTTGTCGGTTCTCCTAATTCAGAGAATTCTTCCGTTGCTGGGGGTGAGTCTAAGATGTTACAGAAAGGTTTCTCAGCACTATCATCCATCCGGGGATCGATTTTTCGAATTTCCTAGGCAGACTCTTCCGTAATATAAATTTATGAAGGAAGTATCAACTTCTGCGCGTCTTTTTCGATATTGAAAATGTTTGAAAAACTTTCATTCATGATTTTATTATCATTTCATGATAATCTGAGCAGAATTCTCAGAGATATAAAATTACTAAGAATGTTTTGGCTTCTGCACGTCTTTGTCGGGTTTTCAAATTCCCAAAAATCTTTTAGCATGAAGGGTGGTTCCTAGGCGGTATCAAAGGTGTGTCTAATCAACTTCATTGTCCGCGAACTTAATTCCATGAATTTTTTGGTCAGAATTTGCTAAAATATAAAATTTCCAAGGAAGTATTGACTTCTTATTGTCTTTGTCGGTATGTTTGATTCCCAGGGGTAGATTTTGAGTGTCAAGGAGAAATCTTTCATCACAATCATCCTTTGGGGAATTCATTCTTCAAATTTTTCAAGACATGATATTGCCAAGAATAAGGTCTATAATTAAGAATAATTGTCTATGTCGGTTTACTGAGTTAAAAAATTCCTCTCTTTATAAGTGTTGAGTTTCAGATGTTACAAAAGGGTTCCTTAGCACCATTATGTCGCAGGGGATTGATATTTCGAATACCCGAAGGAAAATTTTCCCAGACACAAAATTACCAAGAAAGTATAGACTTCTCGGCGTCTTTGTCGGTTTTGTTCAAATTAAAAAAAATATCACTAGGGGTAAGATTTGAGTGTGACAGAGAGGTTTCTAATCTCACCTTTATACATTCTCTAGCGATTCATTCCCTGAATTTCCCGTGCAGGATTTTCCATAGTATAAAATTAAGAAGAGAGTATTTTCTTTTGGGCGTCTTTGTCGGTTCTCCGAATTCAAAGAAATCATTCATTGCTAGCGATGAGTTCTAAATCATCCTCTGCAGGATCGATTTTTCGAATTGTCTAGAAAAATTTTTTCCAGAACATAAAACTATCAAGAAAGTGTTAACTTCCGGGCATCTTTGTCGGTGTCCAAAGTTTCAAAATATTTTATTACGAGGGACGGCTTTTAGTGGCTACAGAATTGTTCCTGACCACCATAATTTTCCAGGGAATTTGTTTCATGCATTTTCTGGTCAGAATTTCTCGAAATAAAACTGGCAAGAAGTGATTACCTTCAAAGTGTCTTTGTCGGCTCTTTGAATTGAAAAAATTATGTTATTACTAGGGGTGGATTTCATATGTTACAGAGGGATTTTTAGCACCATCGTCCCTCGAAGGATGGATTCATTGAATTTCCTAGACAGTATTTTCCGGAAAATAAAATTATCAAGAATGTATCAACTTCTTCTCGTCTTTGTCGGTTCCTCAAATTGTTGAGCATCTTTCATCACGAAAAGTGGTTTTCAGATAAAACAGAGGTGTAATTATCACAGTCATTTTCCGAGGAATTCATTTTATGGATTTTTTAGGTAGGATTAACCACGATATAAAATCATCAAGAAATTATCGGCTTCTGGTCGTCTTTATCAGTTACGTAGAAGTTCCTCACCACAATCTTGTTCGAAAGGGCTTATTTTATGAATTTTCTAGAAAGAGAATTTAACTTTCCGACGTCTTTGTCGGTTTTTTGAATCATAAAAATTCTTTTATTACTAGGAGTGGGTTAAAGATTTCACAGAGGGGCTTTAGAGCAACTTCATTCTTTGGAGAATCTATTTTATGGATTATCTAGAAACATATTCCGAAGATATACAATTACGAGAGAAGAACTGACTTTTGGATGTCTTTGTCGATTCCCCAAATGGTAAGAGAGCATTCATCACTCGGGGTAGATTCTGGGTATCAAAGCAAGGTTTTTCACCAACATTCACCTTCGAGGGATTAATTTAATAATTTTTGTTTGCAGAATTTTCTTGGACATGAACTTAGCAAGAGAATAATTACTTCTCTTATCTTTGTCGATTAACCGAATTCAAAGGGATCTTTCATCAGGGGTTTAGATGTAACAAAGGAACTTCTCACGAACATTATTCTTCAAGGAATTCATCTTATAAATTTTCAAGGCAGAATTTTCCAAGGTATGAAATTGCCAAGTAAATATTAATTTCTGTGCGTCTTTGTCGGTTTACCATCATCCTCCGGAAAATCTATTTCATAGATTTTCTAGCAAGGATTCCCCACGATAGAACGACCAGTTAAGTATCAACTTTTGGACATCTTTGTCGGTTCTCTCAATCGATAGATATCATTTATCACTAGGGGTGAGTTCTGAGTTTTACAAAGGGATTTTCCATTATCATATATTTTCTAGGGATTCATTTTATGAATTCTCTGTACAGAATTTCCAAAAATATGAAATTACCTAGAGAGTATCAACTTTCGGACGTCTTTGTCAGTTTTTTTAATTTGAAAGAATCATTTATCACTAGGAGTGGGTTTTAGGTTTCACAGAGGAGACTTCCCCAAACAATATCCTACGGGGGATTTTCCTCATGAATTTTCTGGCAGGATTTTTGAAGACACAAAATACCCTAGAAAATATTAACTTCTGGGCCTCTTTGTCACTTCTCCAAATTTCAGAAAGTCTTCAATCAGTAGGTGCGGGCCTAAAGTGTAAGAGTGGTTCCCCACCACCATTATTTTCCGAAGATGAAAGTTAATATTCAATTTCCGCACGTCTTTGTCGGTTTTCCAAATTTCAGAAATCATTTAACACTAGATGTGGAATTGAGGCGTTATAGAAGGATTTATGACCATCATCTTTTTCCGGGAAATTCATTCATTAAATTATTCAGGAAAAAAATTTTCAGGACAACCAAAAAAATGTAATTTTTTGGTCAGAATTCCCAAGATATGAAATTACCAAGAAGGTGTCAAATGCTGGGCATCTTTGTCAGCTTTCTAGATTGAGAGAAAATATGTCGTCACTTGGGGGATTTTTCCTATGGAAAATCTGGTGTTCTTTTCTGCTAGCTTGGTCATTTCTTTCATATTTTGAAACTTATCAATAAGTTGGGATTATTTTCACATGGTATGTATTTCCAAGGTGCCACGAACAATGACAGCAAAAAAATTCATCATATGAGACATTTTTCTCATCGATCATTAAGGCGTTCCGATTTTTATAGTGATATCACAAATGCTATCAAAAATTACAAATTATGTAATTTTTCAAAAATCTTTCTGAGAGAATTCTAATGTTACCTGTTTGTTTTAGGGTTTGCTCAAATAAAATACAAATTTAATTGGGAATAAAGAAAAGTTGAGCAAAATAGGAAGAAGGATCGAAAGGAATGAGAGAGACGAAAGAAAGAAGAATAAAGTGAATAAAGGAATAAGATGAGAGGAAAGGAAAGGGTCTTGAAGGGAGGTGTGAAAGAAGTTCTTAATAGGATAAATGTAGAGTTAGAGGTAAAGGAAGTTGAACGTATACGAATTGAAGAGGAAAGAGGAGATGAAATAGCACAGAAAATAGAACATGAGTTGGCATGGGAAGAAAGACAGATGCAATTCAAAATTTAGAGAATATCAGAAGAGGAAAAATGGAAAGGGAAAAATACATGAGTTAAGTATAGAAGATCTCAGGTGAGAGGCATATGGTAGGATCGGTAAGAAGAGAGGGAAGACTTATTAAAATGTTGGAAGTCAAGGGAAGGGGTTAGAAATGCACGGAAGAGAGGAAAGTAAGTGACGAAGTCGAAAAAACGATAAAGAAGAAATGAAAGGAAGGGACAAAAGATATGTTACTGAAATGTACCTGGATTAGAAGGAAAAGATAGGGAGTTGATGAGGAGAATGGGAAGGAGTGGGAAAGAATGAAGGAAAAGCTGCCGAAGGGATGCAGGTAGGAAGTAAAAGAAGCAAAGAGAACTATGGAAATAATAATCAATGGGAGGAATAATGATGGGAATAAGAAAAAATTTGAAGGAGAAGGAGAAAGATGAGAATGGTTCAAAGACAAAGAAGGGAGGATTTTCAGAAGAAGAGGAGAGGAGAGGTGGCAGATAGTAGGGGTACATGTAAATGGAATAATGGAGGAAAAACTGGGGATTTGAGAGAGTTGATGAAAGGAATAGCAGAAGGTGTGAATTTAATCATACGAGGCGATTTAAATGCAAGGACAGGAGGAAGAGGAGAAAGTGAATAAGATGAAGAAGGGAATGTGACGAGGAGGAACTCTAAAGACAAAGAAGTGATGGAGAGGGGAGAAAGGTGCTGAGTAGGTTGGAAGAGATGAGATGGTTTATCTTTAACGGTAATATTAAGGTTGATGAGACAATAGAGTACACTCATACGGGGGAGGGGAGGGGGGCAGTGATAGACAATGTCACTATGTTATTGTGGACGATCAAGTAGGAGAGAAGATTAGAAGGCTAGAAAAAAGGGAGTGCGTAGACTTGGACCATCTTCCACTAATAGTGACAGTAAAGCGAGAAAAAACTGATAACCGGAAAACAATAAGAAAAATTATGAAAGAAAGAAGAGTAGAAAATAGTTATTGTTCAGCAAAGGGGATAGAAGAATTTAAAGAATAGATGAAGATGATTGGAATGGGGGAAGGGAATATAGATGAAGAGATGGAAATGGTTATGGGAGAGGTAAAAAGAATATTAGGGGATACTGATGAAAAAGGATTCAGCGAAAGGGGAAGAATGGGATAGGGAATGAAAGGCGCAGAAAAAGTTAGAAAGGAGTTGAGAAAATAGAAAAAAGGAAACAGTTGTGCAGAAGAATACAGAAGAAAAAAGAAGAGTCAATAGTATTTTGTGATTGGAAAGAAGAGGAGGAGAGAAAGCTCGAAGAAGAGACATAAGGGTTAATGTAGAGGAAGGAGTATGAAAGATAGTAAATGAAAAGAGGAAAAAATAAAAAGAACTTATCAAGCAATGAAAATGTTTGAATAGAAAGAATATTTCATGGGATTGTTAGGAAGAGTGGAAAAGAAAATGACATGCGAAAGGAAAAGAGGAAGCAACGAGGACAAAGAAAGGGATATCACAAGAGAATAAATAGAGACAGTGATAGGGTGAGTAAAAAAGGAAAAAGCAGCAGGTATAGACAAAATAGAGAATAAAGTATGGAAGTATGGAGGGGAAGAATCAGAAGAGTGGATTCGGATAATGTGCGACGGGATATGGAGGGGGAAGGCTGACCAGAAATATGGAAGGAAGGGATGGTGGAACCAACAGTTACAGGGGGGTAACGCTGATTCCAACATTATATGAGATATCTGTATCAATAGTAATTTGAAACAGAGATATGGGAATGGAAAGAGAGGAAGAAGATAGAGAAGATGCAAGAGAGGTAAATGAGATGGACATAAGGGGCAGAATGAAAAACGCCGGCTTACATGGTAAGAGGGTACTCTAAAAGGGATGAGCTGACAACAGAGGCAGGAAAGTTGGCGTGGAAATTTGAAGAATAACTAAGAAAGGGAAAGGGAGGAGAATTATTAAGGTGGTGTTATAAAGAGAAGGAAAAAAGAGGAAAGAGGGCAGTTGGAATAACACAATGGGATGAAGAAAGAAAAGATTGTGAAAATGGGGGAAAAAGTAAAAAAAAGCACAATAAGTTATGGAAAATCAGAAAAAGAGATAAAGGGATGGAAATGACAGACAGATACCAGGGAATAGAAGAATTAAGATACAATAAATGGTATAGAGTACTAAAAAGATAAGGAATGCTTAAGTATCTGGAAAGAGGTTCGGGAAAAGGAGAAAGAAAAAAATTGAGGCGGAGGATAAAAAACTAGATGGAGACTAGGAAATGAAGAAAAGGAAGCAATGTATTGGGAGAAGGATAAAAAGAGAGAGTGCAGAGTATGTGGATGGGTAAAGGAGACATGGAACATGAATGGGATGATTGTATGAGAGGACCGGAAAAGAGAAAAGGATGGTAAAAGTGTAGCGAGAAAGTTTTAGAGGAAGAGGTAATAGAGGAGAATGGATGAAAGGGGTAGAGAAAGCTGGAGGAGTGAAAAAATATGGATGAAGGAGTATTAGGAAAGAGATAATGGGAAACTGTAGTGAAAATGGGAAAGGAAGTCACATACACAATGGTAGTTGGAATTGTACAGTAAGGTTAACTAAAATTAGGCTCATGTATATATTAAAGATAAAGTTAGGATAAGAAAATTTTTGTGAAACAAGATGAAAGGATCTGAAGTTATGTAAACCTTTAGGGCACACATTAATGATAAAGAAGAAATTAATGGTTTAAAACGTTTCAAGGTTAAGAAAAAATATTAGAAGCATTTATTAATATTCTTCATATAGCTACACTTACCGATGGAATTGAAGAGAACAAAGGCAAAAGATAGATTGGCAAAAATTAACATCATTTTTCTTTATCGAGAGAATAACTGATTAGTATAGATTGTTTGAAGTTGAAATTAAGTTTAGGTTTAAAAAACTCTCTTAAAGCATACAGATTTTTTATTCGTATCAAATACTGCGTATATTTGGAGTTAATCATAAAATTTCATAGTGTTTTATACATAATAGTGCTATAAATTATATCAAGAATGCGTTCTACTTATTCTAGATAAGACTTGTACAAGGTTATTTATTCTTTCCGAAGTGATGAGAACAGCGATGAAATCTAATAGATATTTATTTAAACTTGGAATTTTCAACTACGTTTTGTCATGACTGAAATCTTCCATCAATTTATTGAGAATTTTTTTTCCTTATTAGGGCCATGTTATACGTGACGTCACGTCACCCAAATGGTTCAAAGAAATAAAGTACGTTTGTATCCGGTTTCAAATTTTGAATCTAAAATAATGGATTTTTTCAAAGCTTTCGATTTAGAGTCATTCGGAATTTCATAATTCTAGAACCATTTTTAAAATTTTCATGTTTGTTTTTTTTTATTGGAACTTATTGAATTTGAAATCAAAAGATTATCAATGCTCATTCAGAAATTATAGAATTTTAATAACTTCCCATTCAAAATTTTCCAACCATGGAAATTTCCATTCGAATTATTTAACTTTGAAAGTTTTTTTCGAATATAATAAATTTTAATTCGGGAAAGTTTAAATTGTTGAGTCCGTATTTCCAACCTTGGAAACAAAATTCTATAAACTCAAACACTTATCAAATTTGGGATCATTCAATTTTTGGGTTAAAAAAAATTTTTTATCCTTCAATTTTAAGGTTTATTAATAAATTATGGAAGTTTTTAAATTCTCGTCTGACATTATGTAACTCTGAATGTTTTGAAACTAATAATTATTGAACTGCAGATCCTTTTATGTTCAATCTGTCCTATTTCCTAAATTTCTTTTATTCTGAATATATTCAATTTGAGACGTTTTCAAATCAAGATTTTTTCAAAATGTTATAATTGCAAAGTCAATTAAAAAAATTTCATTTTTGCCAGATTTTGATTGAAATTACAGGATTATTGCACCATTTGGAAACTTTCAATTTCAACAGCTTTCTTATCGGAATTGTTTTTATACAGCCGATAGGAACCAGTCGTGGGTGTGGTGAGCCCACATTGGTATAAATATGTACACAATAGCCCGGTTTGAGAT
>WSXT02040749.1:0-13348 GCA_011762715.2 Neuroterus valhalla | reverse complement strand
GAACAAACGAGCGCGAAGCGCGAGTCAAATATATTATCGAGCGCGAAGCGCGAGATCCTACGGACGCGCGCCCTAGGTGCGCTGATACTTGCGAGCTGCGCGCGAAGCGCGCGATGAGAATGTGCCCGCGAAGCGGGCAGATTTTTTAAAGTACATTAGTCTGCGGCAGCCTGAGTTGGGGCTGTTTGAAGAAGAAATTACATTTGTGACGTAAACGTAAAGGCTTGGCAAACAGTAGACTTGAAATCGAAACAGCAGCATGAACTTGTGATCTCGTAAAGGTTTCCTTGACTACCGACCAATGAAGCCAATAGCCGACTAATCAAACGTCGTTTAATTGGATCGTAAATCGATGTCAAACTACGAGCCACTAAATGGCCCTATATCAATACGCCAGATTCAGGAATAGGTCTTTCTGCAGTTAGATCTTATCACGCATTCATTCAGAAATGAAAATTTAATTTTTAATCAATCCCATACACCGCCAGAAAGTTGGTTTATTGATATTTTAAACGAAAATTTTGTTCATATAAGAGATTTTCCTTCAAGCTTTCGTAAGTACTAAGGATATACAAAATTATTTAATCAACGAATTAAATACGACTTTCTGTGAAAATAGGACCGACGTCCCTGCTCCGCTGGGATCTGAACCCGGGATCTCTCGTTATCTAGACGAGTGCTCTCCCAACTGAGCTACGGAACGGTCCATCGATCCTCTTTTCTCAGAAATTACACGCTTTCTAGCTATACACATGTATACACTATTACAATATGTTTTTTCCCGTTATGCCTTTATACATATTTTCAAGCTTCTTTCCTGCTTGGCTAACATAACATATCCTTCATCTTGAAAGTTAAAATTACAAACGATTTTCATGGATTTCATTGTTTTCAAAGTTTGAACAAATTTTATGAGGTATTTAGAATTTCAAGCTAAATATATTATAATGTTTCAAATATTTCCTTGGATATTCATGAATTTCACCAGATCTAACTAAATTTATAGAATTTTCAAGTACTTTAAAGACAAAATAAATTTCAAGGAATTTTGGAACGGTATTAAAGGAATTTGTATAATTTCCAGGATATTTGAAGGGAATTTTGGGAGATTTTTGAGAATTCTGGATAAATTGAAGAAATACAAGATTTGGAATGGAATGACATTTCAGATGACGTCTAGGGATTCCGAGGGATTTCTACAGACATAATAGGATTTTTTGGGGCCACAGATAATTTCAGAGATTACAAATTTTATGAGGAATTTCCAAGGGTGTCGTAAGAATTTGGAATACTTATAATATTTCAAAGATTTTTAGGAATTCTACAATATTTGATGAATTCATAGAATTTCATTAGGAAATAAAATAATCCATAAGATTGCAAGGGATTCTTATAGATTTTAAAGGGTTGGAAAAACTAAAGGGTAAAAATAAAAGGAGAGATTTTTGGAGGGTTATAAAGGGCTTTAACTGATTTTATGGTATTTCACGGGTATTTAGAGGATTCGAAAGATTTATTCATTTTTAGAGTAATTTTGAAAGATATCAGAGATTTAGAAATGTTTCAAGGGATTCCATTCGAGTTTTGTGGGTTAATATGGATTTCACAAGATTTTTGAAATTTTCTACATTTTTAAGGAAATTTATAATATTTGAAATACATATTTATTAAGATTAACTAATTATAATTATTATCAATATTATTATTATTATTATTATTATTATTATTATTAGGACTTTAGGGAATATGTAAATAAAATGAAATAAACTTTTGAGGGACTTCTCTGGGCATATCAACAGCAATGAAGAGAATTTTTAAATGTTAACTAATAAACATTTCGAAATATGGAGAACCTTTCGAGGATGCTTTGTGTTTTTTTGTGTCCTCCAAATTTCATTAATTTTTTATAAAAATGTTGATAAAAACGAGTAAGTTGAAAATGTTTATTCATTTTTATAGTGAATTATATTTTATTAGAAATATGGTAGGCTCACTGTAGTCACTGTAGGCTTAAAAATTTCAATTTTTGAGGCTTCTAATTTAAAATCCTGAAATTTGAAAAGCTCTAACGTGCGATCCTTAGGACTAATGGAAAGCAGAACCGAGCGAGCTCGTGGCCTAGTAGGAAAGAGAGGGGATGCTGCTACGAAACGGAAGAAGGTGACGCCGGTATTGAATATTTTTAAAACATTTTTTAAAACTAAACTCCGATATCTTCGAAACCACGGAAAATTTTTCAATTAAATTTGGACAAAAAATTCTCCCGGCATCAGCGATGCCGTCAAAATTAACAAATATTTTTTTCAAACATGTAATTAAGTATAAACAGAACATTCACAATTTCGTCGGAAATGGTCCTTGAAATTCAGAATTTTTTTAATTTGCGAAATCGACAATTTTTTTGAGTCAATGAAGGAGTTTGTCAAAAATTTTGATAATAAATTGATAATCGATTGATTATTGTGAATTTCAAGGGCAATTTTGACGCAATTGTGGATGTTTCGTTTATAATTATTCATAAGTTTGAAAAAATTATTTGTAAATTTTGACGGCATCGCTAAAGCCTGAAGATTTTCGCGTCAAAATTTCATTGAAAAATCTTTTGTAGCTACGAAGATATTGCGAGTTTCGTTTTGAAGAACGTATTAAAAATATCCGATACCGGCATTTACCTCTTCCGTTTCGTAGCAGCATCCCCTCCCTTTTCTACTAGGCCGCGAGCTCGCTCGGTTCTGCTTTCCATCGCATCGGTTCAATTTCAGAACTGTCTGATTTTCAATGCCTTGAATTTGAAACCGTTTCATTTGGAAAGAGGGGATGCTGCTACGAAACGGAAGAGGTGAACGCCGGTATCGAATATTTTTATGCATTTTTGAAAACTAAACTCGCGATATCTTCGAAACTACGGAAGATTTTTCAATGAAATTTGGATAAAAAATTCTCCCGGCTTCAGCGATGCCGTCAAAATTAACAAATATTCTTTTCAAATATGTAATTAGGTATAAACAGAACATTCACAATTTATTCGGGAATTGTCCTTGAAATTCACAATTTTTTTTATTTGCGAAATTGACCATTTTTTCAAGGCAGTGGAGGAGTTCGGCAAAAATTTTGATAATAAATTAATAATCGATTGATTATTGTGAATTTCAAGGACAATTTTTGACGCAATTGTGAATGTTTCGTTTATAATTATAATAAGTTTGGAAAAATTATTTGTTAATTTTCACGGCATCGATAAAGCCTGAAGATTTTCGCGTCAAAATTTCATTGAAAAATCTTTTGTAGCTACGAAGATATTGCGAGTTTCGTTTTGAAGAACGTATTAAAAATATCCGATACCGGCATTTACCTCTTCCGTTTCGTAGCAGCATCCCCTCCCTTTTCTACTAGGCCGCGAGCTCGCTCGGTTCTGCTTTCCATCGCATCGGTTCAATTTCAGAACTGTCTGATTTTCAATGCCTTGAATTTGAAACCGTTTCATTTGGAAAGAGGGGATGCTGCTACGAAACGGAAGAGGTGAACGCCGGTATCGAATATTTTTATGCATTTTTGAAAACTAAACTCGCGATATCTTCGAAACTACGGAAGATTTTTCAATGAAATTTGGATAAAAAATTCTCCCGGCTTCAGCGATGCCGTCAAAATTAACAAATATTCTTTTCAAATATGTAATTAGGTATAAACAGAACATTCACAATTTATTCGGGAATTGTCCTTGAAATTCACAATTTTTTTTATTTGCGAAATTGACCATTTTTTCAAGGCAGTGGAGGAGTTCGGCAAAAATTTTGATAATAAATTAATAATCGATTGATTATTGTGAATTTCAAGGACAATTTTTGACGCAATTGTGAATGTTTCGTTTATAATTATTATAAGTTTGAAAAAATTATTTGTTAATTTTAACGGCATCGATAAAGCCTGAAGAATTTCGCGTCGAATTTTCATTGAAAAATCTCATGTAGCTACGAAGATATTGCGAGTTTAGTTTTGAAAAACGTCTTAAAAATATTCGATACCGGCATTCGCCTCTTCCGTTTCGTAGCAGCATCCCCTCCCTTTCCTACTAGCTCGCGAGCTCGCTCGGTTCTGCTTTCCATAGATATCGGTCCAATTGCGGAATTGTCTAATTTTCGATGCCTTGAATTTGAAACCGTTTCATTTCGAACTTGTAAATTTGAAATTTCGCATTTGTTCATGCAGAAAATCATATTCTTTCATAAGGAGGCCCATTTTCAAAAATTAATATGCGACAGTCCTGAAACGCATACCTTTGTTATTTAAAACAACCGTGCGTGAAATATTGCATAAAATGAATTAAAATGCAAGAAAAATGGAAATTATAGAGAAAAGGGGTAAAAAGGAGAAGGATTTGTTCATGAAGCATAATATTGCAAAAAATAAATTAAAATACGAAAGAATTATAGAAAAATTTGATAAATGGAGTGTTCGGTGCAGTCTCTCCTGCTTGAATCGAGCTGCGATTCTGAATGCATTGCCATCAAAAGATAAGCGAGGCCAAGCGTTTCTGCCAGAAAAGTCCATAAAAGTACAATTGCATAAATGCGATCATTCTAAGGATCGAGATCACACTTCTATAAATGTATACGAATTCTATGCCTAATTGCTATAATACTACCACTAATGAAAAAAGGAGAAAGAATGCAAACAAAAATATAAAGAGAAAACAGAAAAATGGGTCAGAGCCTTCGTGAAGTTCCCACAAGGGAATTGTCCAGATAAATTACAAGTTTCGCACTAAATTTACTAATTTAAAATCACGCTTATTTGCATTTTGATTTCTTCTAGCTTGCTCCCATGAAATAAAATTATATAGCATCCCAAGGCTGAATCGGAACTTCCTTTTTTTTCAAAATTAACGTTTATTGAAAAGACATAGACTAACATTTACCTGGGAAATATGTTTTCATTCCATTTTCAAAAGCGGGGTTATTCTAGAATTTTTTTATGACCCTCAAAAGGAAAATTAAACCTAAAATATGATTAGTATATAAATTTCGATATAATAAAGTTGATATTGTCGAATAAATAATAGTTTTATTATTAAAAAAATAAGTAAAATTAATAATAGTTTATGCGAGAAACGGAATTTAAAAAAAAATCAAGTTTAAGGTAGAGAATTCAAATTGTTTTATATCAGAACGTGTTTTTCATATAGAAAATATTATCCTCAAGCTGGAACTGAATTTACTGTTAAGTCTGCAGAGCTTTCCGCGAATAAACAGTTCCTAATTAAGTGTTGAAAATTGAGTGATTTCAAGTTTAAATGTGCATCGTTATAATTTTGTTACAAAAAGAAGTAGAGAAATATTGTCAGGAAACGATTTCATTCAAAATTATTATAAACTACTCAAAAATTGTATAATAGTCAATTTACACAAAGTTGTTATTGAAAAGGATACAAAATATTGTTTTAATCCATATTAAACATAATAGAATGTCTATTAAAAATAATCAAAAATATTTATCTACCATATATTGTTTTTGATACAGCAGCCTATTTGACCGATCCAAAAACTCTGGACACAAACCTCCTGAGGTTGCAAAGGTTGCAGGAGAAAAAAATATAATAATTTAAAAAAATTTGTTGATCCGTCTTCTAAGAAGATGAGTACATATCGAATTTCAAGATAAAGACAGAATGGATAAATGCAGGCAGAAAAATTGTATATTGTTTATACATACTATAAAATATACATAATATCAATTTGTTTTATACATTGATCGTATAAAAGAAATAAAAATCGTACACAACTTTTGGACTATATTCAATTTTTCGTCTTGATACGTAGAGCAGACTTTCATTTTTCTTAGGTAATGTTTAAGCAAAGAATATATTGTCCACTTGTTTACAACTGGAATTGCGTTATTCCGAAAATATATAGAGGGAATTTTGTACGTTCGCTTAAAAGAAGGAATGAGAATTTATATTCAGGAAATTAGTTTCTTCAGCAGGATCTGTCATTCATAAAAAGGAAATATTTCCACAATCCTTTCGAAATCGATAAATAGAAATAATAGACATTTATCCTCGCATTTATCTATCAAGAACTTTAAATTAAAACATTTTATCTGAAAAATTATGATTAATTTTATAGGTTTAGGAAATTCAAATCCCTTGGGTGAAAAATGCATAAGAAAATTCTTTTTTCGAATTTTTATGCAAATTATGTTCGAATCATCGAAAAAATAACCGAATCTTTCTTAAAATAATATTTAGAGGTGGCGCAAGCCCCATGAAGTTTTACACGTATTTCCCATAAGAAAAAAACACGTTTTTGTCAATTTTATTCATAATTCCCAATATCAGGTGAATCGAGTTTGAAATTCACCATTTCTCTTCACAATTAGTGAAAGAATGCAAATAAAATATCACTTTTCAAATATCACCCCAATAAGTATTTTTTATCGGGTCCCGAAAAACCCCCATAAGTGAAAAAATGAGTTGTTCGAGTTTTTGGCGCTAATTATGATTTTTTATACCGTTTTTTCAACGCAGATTGTTTAAAATAAATGAAATACTACTTTAAACTGATAATTAGATGTTTATTTAAAGTGTTAAAACAATTTATTATTGTTTTAGCAACTTTCTCTTAGAAAAGGGTTAAAAAGTCAAGGTTTTTTCTGAATTTTCCAACTTATTTTCGAAGTTTCAGTCATAGTTGAGGTTTTTCTGAAATTTTCAACTTTTTGTCCACTTATCACTTAGAGTAAGTGATTATTTAATTTAATTTAGCTGAAATAGTTGTTTTAAAAAATTGTATATATGTTTATAGCTATCTTCTTCTAGATCGATACTACATAGTTGCGAGTTTTTCCTGAAATTTTTACCTTTTTATCATTTTTCAATTAGATTAAAGTAATATATAAGTAATTGTGAAAAATAATTGTTTAAACAATTTATTATCATTACTAATATTATTTTCAATGCCTAATGATAGAAACTTGCGGTTTTTTCTGAAATTTTCAACTTTTTGCACATTTTTCACTTGAAGTGAGTTAATATTCAATTTGATAAAACAAAAATATTTGTTTTAAACAAATTATTATTGTTTATGGCTATCTTCTCTTAGAATAGTGCTAAAATTGCTAAAAAGTTGCGGTTTTTTCTGAATTTTTAACTTTGCTTTACCTTTTTAGCTGTGAGCGAATAATAAATAAACATTAAAAAGAATGATTTTTTAAATAGTATTGTATTGTTTCAGTAAATTATTTTTGTTCTTTTCCCAATGTTAAAAAAAAATTAATTAAAACAAAAAAGCTGAATTCATTCAGCGAAATTTGAATTTCGAATTATGGATCTTCAACGCAAAAATTTAATTTTTAAGAAAGTAGTTCAACTTTCAACCAAAGAGATGAATTTTCGACCTAAAAATATAAATGCCCAATCGAAAATATAATGGTTGATATTGAATTTTTTTCTATTTTAATTAAAAAACCATCTAATTCAACAAACAAATAAATCAATTCAATCTTATTGAATTTCATTCAAATTCCATTCAGTGCAAAGTTAAACATTTCAGAAAAAACCACAACTTTTTAGCACTTATCTAAGACAAAATAGTTATTAATTGTTTAAATAAGCATGTTTGTTAACGAGCATTAATTATCACATTAGTAAGTGAAAAGTGGACAAGAAGCATAAGAGTTTAGAAAAAACCGCAACTTTTTATCACTAATCTATGAGAAGAAAGCTATAAACAATAATAATTTGTTCAAACAATTATTTTCGGTAATCTTAATTAAATATTAACTCACTCCAAGTGAAATGTGGAAAGAAAGTAAAGAAAGTATTATAAGCAATGATAATAAATTGTTTAAACAATTGCCTTTTAACATGAAGTTATTATTACTTTAATCTAATTGAAAAGCAATAAAAAGTTGAAAATTTCAGGAAAAACCCGTAGCTATGTAGCATTAATCTTGAATGACATAGCTATAAACATTGACAATTTGTTTAAACAGTTATTTTTGGTATATTAAATTTAAAAATTACATACTCTAAGTAAAAAGTGGACAAAAAGTTGAAAATTTCAGGAAAAAACAGCAAGTTTGTAGAATTATTCTGAGAGGATATTGTTATAATTAATAACAAATTGTTTAAACAATTAGTTTCGTTAACTCTGATTGATTATTACCTCGCTTTAACTGAAACCTGGAAAAAAAATTTGAAAAATTCAGGAAAAACCTTGACTTTCTAACCCTTTTCTGAAAGAAAGTTGCTAGAAACAATAATAAATTCTTTAAACAATTCAAATAAACATCTAATTATGCGTATAAAGTAGTATTCAATATATACGAAATAATCTGCGTTGAAAAAACCGCAAAAAAATCATAATTAGCCTCAAACACTCGAAAAACCCATTTTTTCACTTATCGGGGTTTTTTGGGACTCTATAAAACAGACTTATGGGGGTGATATTTGAAAAGTAATATTTTATTCGCATTTCGTGACTCATTGTGAAGAGACATGGTGAATTTATAACTCGATTCACCTAATATTCAGAATTCTGAATAAAATGTACAAAAACGTATTTTTTTCTTATGGGAAACACTTATGGGCTTCAATGGGGCTGGCGCAACCTCTAAATATTATCATTTGAAAAAAAAATGCGTTTATTTTTTTGTGGGTTCGAACAAATTCCCGGGCGTATTGCATAAGAAATCGAAAAAAATTTTTTGGACCACGCTATTGAGCATTCAGAATTGCTCGATTTCCAATGAAGAAATCAAAGCCTCAAAACCTATTATTATTCATTTGCTATATTTCAAAGTATCTACCGCACCAAATGTATTATTGAAAACAATAAATTTTTCGATGCCCATAAAAATTTCAAAAATCAAGTAAATCCTGAAAAAGAAACGTCAAGGTGACGCGTTATACTTTATTCCATAAAAATTAGAATTATTTTTAAAAAGTTCATTATTCTTCCGGAATTCATCATGCCTACAGACTTTCAGAAGTCTACTGACTGAAATTCCTGCTGAAATATAATTCAGAAATTGCAATACCTTGACCATTTCGACGGCTGCTAACAATAAGGTTCTATCTCAGCGATCGAAGCAACAAGGTTCTATCTTTCTCAAAACTCGAAAAGGTACTATCTCGTCAGCTAATTCAAAAAGGTTCGAGATGGAACTTTTTTGCATTGGCTGCCGAGATAGAACCTTTGTGAATTGGCCGACGAGATAGTACCTTTTTGAATTTTGATAAAGATAGAACCTTGTTGCTTCGATCGCTGAGATAGAACCTTATTGTTAGCGGCCGTCGATTTGTGTCTTTTTGCGGCGCTGAAATCTTTGAGTAAGTATGAAAAAGTTCTTTTTTCAAAAATAAGCCATTAATCTCGGAGTTAATTACTAAAAGTAGGATATAATTATGTGGAAATAGTATGAAGAAAAAATGTTTGGAATATTTATTGAGGCTGATCGCTCATGGAACATGCACATGATACATATTTTATATTTTCAAAGAAGAGATTTTTTATTTATGTGATATATTTTCATAATCTATATTCCAACACGCACTTTGCCTCCGTCGATCACAAATAACAATGAATGGATGAGTATAAGCATAACAATGGCAACCGGCGACCCATTAAGCCTTATTTTATTGGATTCAGATTTACGTCCATTTGTCATATAACTCA
This sequence comes from Neuroterus valhalla, assembly GCA_011762715.2. Lineage (NCBI taxonomy): Eukaryota > Metazoa > Arthropoda > Insecta > Hymenoptera > Cynipidae > Neuroterus > Neuroterus valhalla. The sequence continues at coordinate 3,674 of WSXT02040749.1, read as the reverse complement.
TCCCAACAGCTTCAATTTATTCATTCCTGTTCCTGTGTTTCAACCATCTATTTGATTTTCCCTCTCATTTCAAATGTTATTATGACGCAAAAATTCAAATTATTATATAATTATGATTTAATATACTTTTGTCCGAATATCTGAATTGATTTAATAATTTTATTATATGTGTAACATTTTCTGGAATTAACACACAATGAATGTGTGCTATAAAATATCCCATATATTTAAATCCCGATTTCTTTGCTTTATTTGTTTAATTAGTTTAAATGCAATTTTTTTCAAGTCACAGAATAAAAGAATCGTTCATAAAAAAAATGTTCAACATTTATGTTTTCAATTGAACGTTGTGTTCCAAATTGAAAACTACAATTTGAAATCTCTATTATTTCTTTGAACTTTTCCGAAACTGTTTCATTTTTCGAGTTTGTATGAGTCATTTCAGTTAAAAATTTGGAAATTTGGAAAAAAAATTTTGGGTGCGGTATGAAAGTTCAGTGATATTGGAAAACTTACGTATTTTAAATGGTATAGTTTTCCAATAAATAGAAAAATTGTCGATAATCAAGAGTATAAAGTTTATAAATGTTCCAACTTCATTCTTATAGATAAAAAAGCTTTATTCACTTACTTTAAGCAAGTAAAAACAAAATTATAAAATTCCAATCCCTAAATTCCTTCAAGAATCAGTAAATGCGGGTAATGAAGTTGTTTACAAGTGCAATTATTGCAGTGAACTTAACGTAAAAAAACGCTATACGCCAAAAAAGGCATTTGGAAGAAATTCTTAGCGTGCTTTTTAGGTTATAGACCGGCTGCCAATTTCTAACCTAACCCGAAAATATCGATAGATTTCTGAGATTTCTGAATTTAGTATATTGCCATGACTTACATTTATACTGTTTACATGTTTCACAATATTTACATATTTTAAACACTATAAATAAGAAAGAATTCATGATGTAGTTACTATAACAACGTTTCTCACATTTTCAATACATAATACATTAGGTGTTTCACAAAATTCATGTTACAACTGTATGCAGGAAAATTGTATAGAATTTTCCTGAAATACTATAAAAATTAAGGTAAAAATCTATCCGTTTTTCTGCGGGCATTTCCCGGATAACACCGAACGTCTTACAAACGTTTTGAAAACATTTTCTGGCAAAAGTTAAAACGTTTGTAAATTTTAGTGAAAAAAAAACGTCCTCAAAACGTCGGATACTTCCGCACATTTTTGAAACTTTGACTCAACAAAACTTTTCATAAACGTTTTGAAAACGTTTGGTAAACGATAGACCAAGCAAAATTTGAGCAGATTAAATTTCGAAACGTCTCTAAAATGTTTGCAAGACATTTATCAAACGTTCAAAAAACGTTCATCCAACGTCTAGAAACGTTTGTTGAACGTTTTCGTAACGTTTTAAGAAGATCTGAAGAACGTTTGATCGAAAAATACAAAAATGTGTTAGTAGCTCAAATATACTTTTAAGGTATTTAGACCATACCCTACTTTTTAATGATAACTTTTCCGTCTTTTTTCTTAAAAACGTATGTTTGTCGTCAAACGTTTTGAGAACGTTTGTAAAACGTTTTTGAAAAGTTTTATTCACTTGAGTCTAAAAAATCATCGGAAGTATCCAACATTTTCAAACGCTTCCAATACGTTTTTCTCACCAAAATTCCAAACGTTTTTGGTTTGCCAGAAAACGTTTTAAAAACGTTTGCAAAACGTTTGTGTGTTATTTGGGTTCTTCTTTTTTATGTTTTCTGAACTTTTTCCGGGTGTTTGGGAATCAGAATTGAATTTTCTGATAAAAGAAGATGAGTCAAATCTAGTAGCTTTCTAGGGAGATATGTTTTCTAATGAAACCAGTTCTTCAATTAGCTTTAATTATCTCTCAAGAAATGAAGGTAATCACTTTTGCCCTTTTTTTCGAAACACAACGGGTGAAGATTTATATGATAATTGAAAAATGATGATATTAAATATATAAATTTCTCGGCTTTTACAACTCTCCTGTACGGTAGCGAGACCTGGACGTATCAAGAAAAGGACATGGTGACATACGGTAAAACGCCAATGGGCAAAGTACGTGATGAGTGGGTTCTCAAAGAATGTGGTGTAGAAGAAACGCTGTTTGACAAGAGTGAAAGAAATTTGCTCCGATGGTTCGGTCACGTTGAGAGAATGGATGAAGAAAGATTAACAAAGCGAATGCATCTAGGTAGGGTGAATGGTAGCGTACCCAGAGGCAGACCAAAGAAGGAATGGATAGAATGTGTGAATGAGACCCTCAAGAAGATGAATATAAAGAGCCGTAGAAACACAAGAGCCTGTATGAAAAGATGCATGAATGTGAGAGAAGCAAGAGATGTATGCCAGAATAGGGATGTTTGGAGAGCAGTTGTATACAAGAAAAAGTGTGAAGCCTGAAACGAACGATTCTGGATCCTCCTTGGTCCATGTAAGGATATCGCTTAGTGGATTATTTTAATGGCTTCGCGAAACTCTTTGTACGGGGTGTTTGCTAGAGAGATCAGGAAGCGACCCGTGTCGGAGAGATGTTGCAGAGGACGCGTGTGTGGTTTTTTTTGTTCGCAAAAAACACGCAATTAATTCTAAGACTGATCTAACACCTATCCCTGCCTCCTTCTCATACACATCCCTTGCTTGAAATTTCCCATGTCAATTCCCTTCTAAATCTTTACCTATTAATTCCTTATTCTCCAGTAGTACAACGGGGCTGGAACAAGATGAGTTACGCTGACCCCTAAAGGGGTTGGCTTGATAGTATAATAATAATGATATTTCACTTAAAACGTATTCAAAACAAAAGTTTAATAATGTTTGAAAGAATGTATGTTATCGATAAATAAAATTCTATTCTGAAGAATATGAAGTATATTGTACATAAAACTACAAAATAATTATAATCCCCAATTTTTATTGCTATAAAGGTCAACGTGCATTGAATATGAATGTTATTTAGGTTGAAAAACAAATAGAAATAGTAAAAAATGAATGATTCCGTAAATTCTCTGTAAATTCTCACATCAACGGTAACGTTCTCCGTTACCTTCTCCAAATCTTTGTTACCGAGAATTTTCTAACTCCACTCCAGTGGTACTTACTATTACACCTTGAGAATTGCCTCGATGACGCCCAACTGGAAGATGAACTAGTCATATTTTTTATTACTTTAAGACAATACAAATGACTTTTGTGCAGCTTGACTTGGGAAGCAAAATTGTTTAATGTTTGATGAACAAAACGGGTTAACTCTGATATTAGAAAGTTATTTAATTAATCAGAAAATCGATAAGAAAGTTTAAATTGGTAATAACTTTTGTTGAATACATTTTACTATAATAGCAATGTGTTTTCTGAAGGGAGAAACTCGTGAGCAATGATTCAAGCTATCATACGCCTTTCTATCTTAGTTAATATAAAAAATCTGCCCGCTGCGCGGGCAAATTCTCATCACGCGCAGCTCGCTTCGCTCGCAAGTTAGAGCACGCCTAGAGCGCGCGTCTGTCGGATCTCGCGCTTCGCGCTCAAAGGTAATCTTACCTCGCGCTTCGCGCTCGGCTTTTGTACCTCCCTACAGTTGTATAAAAAGCTTGTGAAACTCAAAAGCGAAATGTCGACTACTCTAATTTGATGAGTG